>CALNXI010001539.1:45842-93632 GCA_942486025.1 Porites evermanni | reverse complement strand
CACTTAAAGTTAACATGAACCTTAGTGAAGACAAGTTTAGTAGAATCTTAAGAGACTCAATGAAAGTCTTTAAGGGATCGAGGTGTGCTGAGGCAAAAGACCAAGAAAAGCTTGTTATAATATGGTTATTATTACTTGGAACATAATAGACTATTAAGATATGACCCATTCTATGAGATAATCTTTGTTTATATCCATTAGAGTAAAGATCAAGGTACGTATTGGGTGCAAAATGTTTTATTTATGGACAAAAGAAGATTTACCCCGATCTCCGAGCTTCCCGCCTGCTCAATACGCACGCTGACGCATAAACTAACTGTTAATTCTTAATTAACTTACAATATCTTAAGACTGGATAAACCAAGAAATAAGAAGTCAGGTATCTCTTTCAACGCGTTTTCCTGAAGGTATCTACATTGGATATTAAATCGAAGCAAAATTATTTAGGTAATATACTCTTGAAAATTGGCAAAACAACTGCGATATGTATGTACTGTAACACTCACAGGTATTGTAAGTTACTCATCGAGATAAATGCGTCTTTTTCAATCCTGTTTATATGATTTTGCCTAAGGCTCCTTGGAAAAAAAAAAACAACAACAACATTAATCTGATGAAAAGTCGGTCTTAAACCTAGTCTGGCCAGTCTGTTTGTTTCGCTTTACTTACAAAGTAGTCGTCCTCTTTCCTAGTTCTTCGAGTTCTTATGAGCTTACTAATCCTCCCAAGACGTCTCCCAAGTGCATACAGAATTCAACAGTACACGATGTAGTGTTACTATGTATTTTATAACGTAAATTTAAGAGAAAACTTTTGAATTTGTTAAACGATAGTAGAAAAAGAGGTGAGTGTTGTTGTTGTCATCTGCGCGATCTGTGCAAATCATTCTTTGTAAAGTTGTTTCTCTAGAAAAGAATTTTTCGGTGAATGCCCAAATAGTTTTCCGGCACCTCACTACGGATTATATGACCTTTTTGAATGTTATCCTAAAAGACTCAAGTAAACTTTCTCTCAGTTTCACGATAAAAACGCAACTGTGGGGTAAATAATATAGTCACGTAGCATTAACGCGTACTGCTTTGAGCGCGCGCTACAATAATAAAACTTTAAGTTAACTGCTGTATTGATCGCGTTGATAATGTTATAAAACAATTAGTTAATGCTTCAGCTGTGCGTATGTCGAGATACTGAGCTTTTGGAAAGTTTGGAGAGCACTCAAGATGTTAGAGTTATTTTCAGCTGCGCCTCGAGCAACTTTTACCCCTCTTTAGTACTCTCCAAATTTCCAGCGTCTTTAATATCTCGACATACGCACGCTGACGCATGAACGAATTGTTAACTATGTTCTAGTACGACGTCATTTCACACTTAAAGTTAACATGAACCTTAGTGAAGACAAGTTTAGTAGAATCTTAAGAGACTCAATGAAAGTCTTTAAGGGATCGAGGTGTGCTGAGGCAAAAGACCAAGAAAAGCTTGTTATAATATGGTTATTATTACTTGGAACATAATAGACTATTAAGATATGACCCATTCTATGAGATAATCTTTGTTTATATCCATTAGAGTAAAGATCAAGGTACGTATTGGGTGCAAAATGTTTTATTTATGGACAAAAGAAGATTTACCCCGATCTCCGAGCTTCCCGCCTGCTCAATACGCACGCTGACGCATAAACTAACTGTTAATTCTTAATTAACTTACAATATCTTAAGACTGGATAAACCAAGAAATAAGAAGTCAGGTATCTCTTTCAACGCGTTTTCCTGAAGGTATCTACATTGGATATTAAATCAAAGCAAAATTATTTAGGTAATATACTCTTGAAAATTGGTAAACCAAATGCGATATGTATGTACTGTAACACTCACAGGTATTGTAAGTTACTCATCGAGATAAATGCGTCTTTTTCAATCCTGTTTATATGATTTTGCCTAAGGCTCCTTAGAAAAAAAAAATATTAATCAGATAAAAAGTTGGTCTTAAACCTAGTTTGGCCGCCAGTCTGTTTGTTTCGCTTTACTTACAAAGTAGTTAACGATGCTAACGATGCTAAAGATGCACTGAATGTTTTCGTCCAAATGGTGTCAATCAAATTAGCGCTGCAGTCCCTTAAAGAAAGTAGGAAAAAGATAGTTTATATGATTTTAATGACCAAAGTAATAATAGTAATAATAATAATAATAATAATAATAATAATAATAATAATAATAATAATTGTAAGCGCCAGGAATGTTTTCCGTTACCTTTATAGTACTTTTATGTTCGCCACGTTTTTAGTTATTTTCGTGTTGGCGCCTTTAGTGCTGTTTTTTGGTTCCTTAGTTTTTCATTGTCCGCTTAGCTTTGTCCTTCGTGTTAGGGTTTTTCTGCAGGGGCGGATCTAGGGGGAGGGTGCAGGGGGTGCGCCCCCCCCCCCCCCCTGAGATGACCTGCCGTTTTCTAATACAACTGGTATTCTGCCAAAAAAAAAACGATGTGGTTTATTGGTGTTGAAGTAGAGCAAGAGACGAGAGCACCCCCTCCTAAAAAAAATCCTGGATCCGCCCCTGTTCTGCATATCGTATATTTAGCTTTCATTGTAACTTTTCCCAGTCAGTTCTTCGTTAGTTGCGCTTGGTCCAGTTTACAGTTTACAGTTTAATGTTTCGGTCTTTGCTCGTCCTATAGTATTTCGTCCTTATCTCGCTATCTTCTTGTAAGTATCTCGTTTGTTTCATTCGCATTTCTAGTTTGCCTTATTGCTTTCGTTCAGTTTGTAGGTTGTTTTATCTTGACTTTGTTTTTGTTTAATTGCTATTTTTCAGTACCCTATACTTCACATCGTTTCGCTTCGGTTCGCTTGTTTCCCTTCACTAGGTGTAAAAGTCCTGAAATAAAGTTTGTGTGTTGAAAACTATAACGCCTGAAGGTATACTATACTCGTCTTTACTATATTCGTAAAGACGAGAGTTGTTGGACTTTTGGACGATCTCTCATGTGGTTCAGGAGGTTAATTTGTCGTGTTTCGCCGGGAAAAATGGTCAAGGTGTTCGTCGTTCAAGTACCCCTTCGCGGAAGCCTAATTCTTCACTGGATCAAGAAGCAGTTGCAATGGAAAGGATCCGAGAACTGAGAACGAGAAGAGGCGGAGTGCGATCTGCCTTGACGGCTAATAAGCGTAAAGAAATTGACAGCTTATTAACGGATGAGAACAATCTTGAGGCAGTCAAGGTGAAACTGACGGAGATTAATTTAATATATTACTTCCCTTTTTCAAAGATTTACAGATACACTCGAGGAGTATAATGCTGCCCTTATCGATGAGAGCCAAAGACAGGAATCAGTAGTTTACTTCTGTCAAACGGTTACGACTAGTTGCGTGTAACGGAGATCCGGATTCAAGACCTTGATGTTACTAACGATGATAGTGTCTCAACTTGGTTTAAGGAACAGGAAACGACCCGGATGTGGCTCCGCGTACAGCCGATCTTCTCGAGCTAGTTCCATTTCTGTTGCAAGGGCAAAAGAAGCTGCGAGAATTTCTGAGCTACAAGCCGAAGTACACGCCCTAAAGCAGCGTCAGCTTATTCACGAGACTGATTTACGGCTCAAAAAAGAACTTGATCTGCAGTTTAAAAAGGATCAATGAAAACTTGAAACGGAATTCAAGAAAGCAGTGGCCAGGGAAGACGCATATGCTAAAGCTGATTCTGAAAGGAACACGTGTGTCGCGTCCTCCTCGCTCACCTCTCGTGCTCCTCGCGTGGATCCGCGCGCGGCGGCTATTTCTGATGGTTTTTCTGGAGATTTAAAGGAGGAATCATCTCTGGTCTTCCATGGTGCCAATTTCAGACCTGAAGAACGCAAGACTAAACACAAGGTTCCAAGTCAGTCCAGTTCAGACTCTGATGAGCAGTCTGGCCTTAGTGACCAAGCCTTTTACATCCTCCAACAGCAGAATCGTGTCATGGAGGAGTTTGTGAATCAGCAGCAGAAAAACACGCTACCCTGAAGACAGGTGCCTATCTTTGACGGGAATCCACTCAGTTACTGCACCTTTATGCTTGCCTTTGAGACTGTAATCGAGAGTAACGAAAGTGATAGCGGCGGGAGACTGTACTATCTTGAGCAGCATACGAATGGAAGAGCGCGGGAGATTGTGCGAAGTTGTATGTACCTAAACCCAGAAGAAGGCTATTCTAAGGCGAAGAAGCTGTTGGAGGCTAGATTTGGCCAAAAGCACAATATCGCGACGGCTTATGTCGACCAGCTAACTAATGGTCCCTACATCAAAGCTGAGGACGCCGATTCACTGGAGCGTTTCTGAATTCTTCTGTCAAGTTGCACCAATACACTGAAGGCTATCGGATACTTAAACAAGACTGAAGGTCCAGACAACATGAGGAAGATTATCGAGAGACTGCCACCTAAACTGCCGAGTAGCTGGCGAGACAATGCTGATCGTATCCTCAATGCGGACAAGAGAGAAGTTTGTATCGAAGACATTGCGTCATTTGTTGAAGAGAAGTTACGTGCCCTAAGTAATCCAATCTTCGGAAAACTTCCCTTCTTGGCTAAGGATAAGAAGAAGAGCCAGACGCGAGGGGCGAAATCAAAACCCGAGCGGTCTGGGCCTGGTCCTAGAGAGCTTAGTAACTTCTCCGCTTCATCTCAGAAGAGTCCCATGGATCAAAACAAGTCTCAAGAGAAGACGTCTGAAGATCTCTGAAAAAGGAACTGTTTGTTTTGCAGTCAGATCCATAATATCGTAGACTGTCCTGCGTTTGCTAAAATTGCCGTCTGTAAGCGTTTCGACTTTGTAATGAAGCAAAGACTCCGTTTCTCGTGTTTGAGAGGAGGTCATCAATCAAGGGGATGCTACAAGAAGAAGCCGTGTTCACATTGTAACGGAAGACATGCTTCGCCGATGCACTCTGATTCTTCAGAAGACACGCACGAGCAGCCCACACCTGAGAATGCGAATCTACAACCTGCTAGAGGTCGAGAGAAGGAAGATCAGAACAGATCCCAGCGAGGTGTTAATCAGAAGAGTTTATTAAGTGACGAGTCGAGTGGCGTCGAGCGCGTCTGCAATTTGACGATCACGGAGGGTCCTGCGACTGCGTTGCCAATTGTACCAGTAAAAGTCAGCGCAGAAGGAAGTCCCTTTTGCATCGATACCTACGCCCTCTTGGATACGGGTTCCAGTGGCACTTTCTGCTCTAACATGCTTTTGGACGTCTTGGCGTTAAAGGCAAGCATTTGAAATTGAAGTTAACTACGATGGGTACGGCAGAGGAGGTTGATAGTGTCGTGGCCAGTGGTTTAGTGGTGTCGGACTTGGATGAATGTTGTTGTCCCATTAAGGGAGGTTTATTCCAGACCTACTACGCCTGTGTCTAAGGATGAAGTCCCCAAACAGGAAGATGTAGATAGATGGCCTCACCTTAGAGGCTTCGTCTACCTAACATAGCTGAACTCTCAAGTTGATCTATTAATTGGGTCAGATCTCCCAGAAGCTTTACAACCAAAAGAAGTTATTCCAGCTGCCTGAGGAGGCCCCTACGCTAGTAAGGTGGAGTTCGGTTGGGTAATCAATGGCCTAACAGGAAGAAAACCAAGATATGTCCCTTCTGCTTGTTACCTCACCAAGTCTATTGATGTCCATCCTATGTGCATGGAGTGTGCTGACTTTGCGGATGCGTGTTTGAATGATGGCACAGGAATGTCTCGTGACGATCTGAAGTTCATGGACATTGTGGAAGACTCTGTTATGCAGTGTGAGGATGGCCATTACCAAGTTCGTTTTCCCTTTCGTAATCCAAGTTTGACGTTACCTGCTAATAGATGCCAAGCCGAGCGCAGAGCCCTCTCCCTGAGACGTTAATTCCTCAAGGATGCCAGATTTCAAGAAGAGTACGTTGCATCTCTTGAAAGCGTAATCCAAGAAGGTTTCGCTGAAAAGGTTCCCTCTGAAGATCTGTGTAGAGCTGACGGAAAGGTTTGGTATATTCCACACCATGGGTGTACCACAGCAAGAGACCTGAGGAGATAAGGGTCGTCTTCGATTGTTCCGCTCAGCTCCAAGGGATGTCTTTGAATAGCGAATTGCAGCAGGGTCCTGATTTGACCAACAACATGGTTGGAAAACTACTTCTCTTCCGACAAGACCCGGTGGCTGTAATGGGAGATGTACAATCATGTTTCACCAAGTGCGTGTTCATGTGCAGGATCGTCACTTTCTGCGGTTTCTCTGGTGGCCCGGTGGAGATCTTGCTAAGGGTTTAGAAGAGCACTGAATGACCGTGCATCTTTTCGGTGCAGTTTCGTCGCCTAGTTGTGTTAATTTTACTATGGGTCGAAATGCTGAAGACCACCAGCACGAGTTTTCGCCTGAAGTCGTTTCTACTGTTCTGAAGAATTTCTATGTCGACGAGTGCTTGAAATCTCTATCTTCCAGTCATGAAGCAATTAAGCACGTTTGTGATCTGCGCAACCTGATGAATAAAGGAGGCTTTAACTTGACAAAATGGGTCAGCAACGATCGCCTGGTATAAGAGTCCATAGCTGTTGAAGATAGAGCGAAATGAATTAAAGAGCTTGACCTATCCTGCGATGCGCTCCCAATAGAGAGGGCCTTAGGTGTGTCATGGTTCGTGGAGGCTGACCAGTTTGGCTTTAAGGTGTTCATTAAAGATAGGCCGTGTACTAGGTGTGGCATACTTTCAGCGGTCAGTTCGTTATATGATCATCTGGGTATGGCAGCTCCTTTCATTCTTCCTGCAAAGCTTCTCCTACAGGATTTGTGCAGACGGGGTTTGGGGTGGGACGACGAGGTCCCAGATCTTCCTTTGACCCGCTGGCGAACGTAGGTGGACGATCTACCGAAGATTTCGCGAATTGCCATCGAAAGATTCGTCAAACCTGTCGAGTCCTTGGATATCGCTTCATGTCAGATCCATCACTTCTGCTACGCCTGTCAGGTGGCCTATGGCGCCGTATCGTATCTTCGCTTGGTCGACGTGCCAGGTCGGATTTTCTGTTCATTCCTTATTGGCAAGTCCCGCCTGGCTCCCTTGAAGGAAATTACCATCCCTACATTGGAGTTGACGGCTGCCATCGTGTCAGTTCAGCTGAACAAGATTTTGACGAAGGAGTCGGGGATACCCATCGATAAAGTGACCTTTTGGACAGATCGCATGACCGTCACACGATACATCGCGAATGAGTCAAAGCGTTTCCATACCTACGTTGCAAACCGCGTTGCCTTCATCAGAGAGGAATCCAGCCCGTCCCAATGGAGATACCTCGACAGCAAATCCAATCCCGCTGATGAAGCCTCGATAAGCTGGATAAAGGGGTCGGTTTTTCTAACAACATCTGAGTCTGAGTGGGCGAACCATGTCCAAGAAAGCGCAGAGCTGACCGAGAATGATCGTGAAATCAAGCAAGAGCCCAAATCATTCGCTGTATCCGTCAGCGAAGTTTATGCTAGCGTTGTTCGTATCGTGAAACGGTTTAGCTCCTGGATAAAGTTGTTGAAATTTATTGCACTATGTCTTCGCCGCCAGAGAAGATTTAGAATAAGAATGAGAGAGCATGGCCCGAATGTTCTCGGAAATGTTGGTGCCCTCAGCCTGAAGCCAATGTCTTGTCAAGACTTAGACTCTGCAGAAAGAGAACTAATTATGTTTGACCAGAGGAATGCATTTCCTGAGGAAATTGAAACCATCAAAAAAGGAGGCTGTGTAAAGAAGTCAATTTGCCTTGCAAAATTAAGCCCAGTCATAATTGGTGGTGTACTTTGCGTTGGCGAACGACTTAGCAAAGCTCCTTTACCTGACGAATCAAGGCATCAGATAATTATCTCCAAGGATTCTCCCCTTACTGTACTGCTTATCAGGTTCTTTCACGAGAAAAGTGGTCACCCTGGGAGAGAATACGTGCTAGCCCTCTGCGCGAGCGATTTTGGTTGATTTGAGCTAACACAACGACACGAAGTGTACTGTCATCGCCATGGTCCCGCTGGAGAACAGAAAATGGCCGACTTACCTCGTCCCAGGGTCACTCCAGATCAACCCCCTTTTACATGCGTTGGAGTTGATTATTTTGGTCCTTTCGTTGTCCGCCAAGCGAGAAGCTTGGCAAAGAGATATGGAGCTATTTTCACATGTTTGGCCTTCAGAGCAGTCCATCTGGAGATTTCTGACACATTGGACATGGATTCCTTTATCTTAGCTCTTTGAAGATTTATTGCCCGCAGAGGTCAGGTTAAAGAGATTCGTTCAGACAATGGTACGAATTTCACGGGAGCTGAAAAGGAACTTCGCGCTTTGATCTCAGGTTGGAATCAGGCCAAGATTCACGACACTTTTCTACAGAAAGGTATTAAATGGGTGTTCAATCCTCCAGCGGCTTCCCACCACGGTGGAGTCTGGGAAAGACTTATCAGATCCACTCGCAAGATTCTTGGAGCTTTGACTAAGGGGCAAGTCCTTGACGACGAGGGCCTTCAAACCTTATTGTGTGAAGCTGAGAGTATCATTAATGGAAGGCCGCTGACCAAAGTCTCCGACGATCCTAACGATTTGGAGCCTCTTAAGCCCAATCACCTCTTACTACTTCGCCAAAATGAATCTCTACCACTAGGGCTGTTTGAAAAGAACGACACTTGTTCCAGGAGAAGATGGCGTCAAGTGCAGTATTTGGCAAATGTGTCCTGGAGTCGCTGGAAACGAGAATACCTTCCTTCGTTGCAGGAGCGCCAGAAATGGTTTCGACCGTGAAGAAACTTCACTGTTGGAGACACGGTTATCGTTGATGAATCGACGCCCAGGCACGTGTGGCCGATTGGTCGAATCACAGAAGTGTTCCCAGACAGAGATGGTTTCGTGCGGCGCGTAAGAGTCAAAACCAAGACCTCTACTTTGGAGCGATCCACTACGAAGTTATGTTTGCTGGAATCAATTGAACATTGAAAGTGTCTTGTTTTCCCGGATTTGTTCAAGAGACTTTGGGTGACTTTCACTGAGCTTACGTGATGTTCTATCAAGTTTGAACAATGAAGCCTGTTGAGGCACTTAGGCCTTCGTGAGACTATTTTTCGCTTAAGGAGTTCGGCGTTAAAGAAGATTGTTTTCCGTAGTTAATTTTTATGTTAGTTCCTGGCTCCCTTTTGTCTATAATATCAGGTAAGTACAACCGATTTGTATCTAGGGGCCGGAATGTAAGCGCCAGGAATGTTTTCCGTTACCTTTATAGTATTTTTATGTTCGCCACATTTTTAATTAGTTATTTTCGTGTTGGCGCCTTTAGTGCTGTTTATTGGTTCCTTAGTTTTTCATTGTCCGCTTAGCTTTGTCCTTCGTGCTAGGGTTTTTCTGCATATCGTATATTTAGCTTTGATTGTAACTTTTCGCGTCAGTTCTTCGTAAGTTGCGCTTGGTCCAGTTTACAGTTTAATGTTTGGGTCTATGCTCGTCCTATAGTATTTCGTCCTTATCGCGCTATCGTCTTGTAAGTATCTCGTTTGTTTCATCACGGGACGAAAAAACGGATTTACCGAACGTCAAAGGTGAAGTCAAACGCGCGATAAAGGCCACCTTTGCACACCTTTGTACAACTTTGACGCGCGACAAATGTTTACCTTTGCCCGCGGTCAAAGGCGCGTCTTCAGGCGATAAAGGCCGTTTTTGTCACGCCTTTAACCCCTACCTTTGACGCGCGTCAAAGGTATATTTCATTAGCATTTGTACCCCTATCAAAGGCGTCGTCAAATATGTCTGAGATTCAGGCCAAAGGTGTGACAAAAGCGCGGCAAAGTTATGTCTGTGATTAAAGTCAAAGGCTTGTGAAAAGTGTCGTCAAAAGTGTCTGAGCCTCAGGTCAAATGTGTGACAAAGTTGTCGTCAAATGCGTGTGAGATTTAAGTCAAAGGTTTAACAAAGGTGTTGCCAAATATGTTTGTTTTTTTTCCTCCCCTCGCATCGCGCCTCTCGCTCGTCTCGCGCTTCGCGTGAATTCCTCGTTCTCCTCGCGTTTCGCGCGAATGCCGCGTTATTGCCTCGCTAGTCATAAGCGCTTGATATACAGGCTAGAATCCAACTTGAGATTTTCAGTCAAATTCAATTGCGAACTGGATACCGTTTAAAAAGGTGGACAGATAAGAGATTGAGTTCTTAATCTTGTACTTTATTGTCCTAAAACCTCACTAGATGATTAGAAAGCTGAATAATTCCGATTAAAACTTTTTTAAACGCATAAAAATGGTTTTTTAAAACATTTTCACGATTTATTGTCTAAAGTACTCAATGCAGTTTGTCAATGGACAATCATAATGACTGCCGCAAATTTTTGAAGCACTATAAATGTTCCAGATTCACGCTGTTGTCACGGACGGCAACCTGCAAAATAGTTTAAAACACTCTTTCACGAAAGCCAGTGCTAAAATCATGGTAAGTAAGAAATGTTCTTGATCAGGAGCCTATCTGTCTTGATGTTATCTTTGCGAAGATTTTCATTCTAGAGTGCTTTTGACTCTTGATGTAAGTGAAAGACAAACGCCATGTATCTAACTTCAATCTTCCTCTGTTGTGTGCTTTTTTTTCCCACTGGAGACTTATCACTTTGCCTTGCTTCTTTTATCTGTGAAATAATTGTAAAAAAAATATAGAAATTTGAGATAAAAAGCTCAGTCATAGTGTTTTAAATAAATTTTTTGGCCCCACTCCCTTTTTACTATCGCTCCTTTTCTTCAGAAAATCCCCCTTTCTCTTTACCTTTATCAAAACTTAAAGACCCTGTTAAAAATGTGTAGCGAACCTAATGCTTTTGAATGGAAACATTACATTTCGTGTACATGTATTGTCATTAAGTTCGTCACCTGTGAAATTTGACGTTTGAATCGAGCCTTATTATCACATAATAAAGTCCAGGAAAATTCAATCAAAATTTCCCTCTATGCCCAAAGCTTAAAATTAAACTAAAGAAACACTTTATATTATACCTAGCCTGCATAACAAGCGTTTCCAATCGAGTTATTGCGCGAGTTAGCCCCTCCCGGCCCCTCCTTCCTCTTTTTTTGCCCTCTTGCACAAAACTCGCGCGGAAAAGCTTGCTACGCGGCTATTTTTCTACCTTTTTAACCCCCAAAGTTATTGTCCAGTAACAATAATGAAGGGACAGCTCGGTATGTTTGAATGATTGTTATTAAATGTTGAAACATACCCAGCTGCCACTGTAGTGGTAAAAAAATCAATGGAATATTTTAAAAATTAATTATGCAGTATGAGCCCCATTACGTATAGAACCCAGAAAAATCAATAGAAAGAGATACTCACGTTCGCAAAACATCCGAAGTCTTCAAATAATCACACCTCTTTGTTTGATAAACTGCACTGAATCCTGTTCAAATAAGCTTATGTACTTGCTTCAGTAATATGCCCATCAAAGTCTGGTACAGACATTTTTATTGAAGTACACTGTCAATGAAAAAAGATATATGTAAGTCTTATATTATTTCATTACCTGAGTAGTTCTCGCAGATAAATATAAACTGTTAGAAAAACCAGAGTTGGTTAATCTTGATGTTAGTAGGTTCTCGCATGAAGTTTTGAGTTGAATTGCATTGTGAAATATAAGCCAGGCATTACTTTTACAGAAATGCATTAACCCTATTAAGAAAAAGGGCTTGATCTAATGTAAACTCTACTGTGATACAGAAAGATTTTTATAGTTTACTGAACCAGATTTAACGATCAGAAAAGCTCCCAAGCACGATATACACGCCTGTTCGGAGTTGGTTTCTGTAAGCTTAACATAGTAAAACAACTATGAAGTTTGAAGAAGAACTATTGCATGCACACATAGAAAAGAATGACACGTACCTTTTGAACAAGTTTGTAGTCTAAACTCTATCAGAGATAAGGGCGAAAATATTTGTTAAAAAAAAGCTGGACTGCTTCGTACAAAAAAGCAGCTTTTGTTTTCTTCAGATCTGCGTAGTTTGTTTGTTTGCGCGGGCGGAGAGAGTTTGCAGCCGCGACAATTTCGCGCCAAAAACAGGGTGTCTTGCTTGGGTTCAGTCTTCCATCGTCCAGTTGTTGAGTCATTGTTTTGCGTCGCTATCATTTATTCATCGTATATTAATCGATCAAGGGGAAAATGATCCACTCAAGATAAGACAAAAACAAAACTCACTTAATTCACCTCGAAAAAGTACATATTCCAGAACATTTTCAAAAATAATTATAAACACCAATTACAATGATTACCAGCCTGTGTTCGGTATTGTCGTATAAATATCTTTAAAACAGTATTCAAATACAGCTTTTTAATTTCCTTTCTTAAAATCAGTTTCGACATAAGTGTTTGTAGAAGTAATTCATTGCATATTTGCTCTCACCCTTGACACCATTCAAAAGTGTTGTAAAAGTGTAGCGGTCGTATTTGACTTCATTTTTGACTAGTATCAAAGGTGTGGTCACAGCCACTACTCTTTTGACTTTATCTTTGACGTGCGTCAAAGGTAAAGTCAAAGTTACCAGCATATTTGACAACGCCTTTGATAAGGGTTAAAGGAATAGCAAAGCATTGATGCATTTGACTTGATCTTTGACGCACGTCAAAGGAGAAGTCAAAGTTGTTACCAATTTGACTTCACCTTTACCGAGGTCAAAGGAGTAAGCACAGAGGTTATATATTTGGCGACATCTTTTACGCGCGTCAAAGGTGACGTCAAAGCCAATACCATATTTGATTTAACTTTTGACGCGTGTCAAAAGTGTCGTAAATCCAATTTTTCGTCCCGTGCATTCGCATTTCTAGTTTGCCTTATTGCTTTCGTTCAGTTTGTAGGTTGTTTTATCTTGAAGTCGTATTTGTTTAATTGTTATTTTTCAGTACCGCTATACTTCACATCGCTTCGCTTCGGTTCGCTTGTTTCCCCTCACCAGGTGTAAAAGTCCAGAAATAAAGTTTGTGTGTTGAAAACTATAACGCCTGAAGGCTGCGACTATATAATAATAATAATGATAATGATAATGATAATGATAATGATAATGATAATGATAATGATAATGATAATGATAATGATAATGATAATGATACAACTGGAGCTTTCCTACAAGACGACCACTATCGGTCTTGAAAAATACCTACAGGAGTTGCAGGACACCCTTCTCCACTTTGTCAAAGACGATGACGACCGGAGATCCTTGTACTCCATCAGCAGACAGTCAATGAAGTTCAGTCGGGAACTGGGAGTGCCTACAATACCACCTGCGGAGGATGAGGCGAACACCACCTATGCCCGCAGAACAAAGGCCAAGGCCAAACAAAAGGGTCGCCAACAGCTCAGGTCAAAGTGGGAATCCAAAGCACCCCACGGCAAATACCCACAGCGGGTGACACAAGCTTACGTGGACCAAGACAAGACCCACAGATGGCTAAAAGCAGCTGGCCTCAAGGCAGAGGCCGAGGGTTTTCTCATCGCAGCCCAAGATCAAAGCCTCCCAACACGCTGGTACCAACACAATAATAATAATAATAATAATAATAATAATAATAATAATAATAATAATAATAATAATAATAATAATAATAAAAGAATCTTTATTACAAAACCTCAATTAAAATCCTATTTACAATCAACCTGCTGTTACAAAAAAATCTAATTAATTCATCAAAAACACTATCTACAATTCCATAATATAATATATAATAATAATAATAATAATAATAATAATAATAATAATAATAAAGCCTTTATTTAAAGAGGGTAGCACTTAATAGCGAAAGGCTAATAAACTTGTGGCCCTCATAAAATACACAACTATTTACAATCTAATAAATATAGTAAGCTAAAATATATAAACAATTAAAATAAAACAGGATTCGAATTTTATAAAAATAAAAAAATTATCAAATGATAAAATGATGCAAACATTGTTGTTCCTTAAAAATCTTGGCAAACAAGTTCTTTTTAAAACATGCTACAGAATCTAGTTTCCTAATTTCAATTGGTGTACTATTCCACAGTCTTGTTGCCGAAACAGCGAAAGAGCGTCCTCCCTCTGTTTCTCTTCTATATTTAGGACAAACAGCATTAATGCTTGAATATCTAGTGTTGCGGGAGTGCCGCTTATTATTCAAAATTAAGTGTTCATTTAGATAATTCGGCAAATACCCATTAATTCGCTTATACACTATTATGCATTTATCTATCTTATGTTGCTCATAAAACGGAATCCAACCTAGCTTGTTAAACAAAGCAACTGATGGTGTCATGCGATCGGCATAAGAAATAACGCGTGTCGCACGTTTTTGCAATCTTAAGACCCTATAAACCGACTCTTTATCACAATTTGCCCAAACAACGTTAGCGTAAGACATAACAGGGCGAATAATGCTATTATAAAACTGAAGTCGCTGTTTAAGAGGTAGACAGGCTCGAATTTTACGCAGTATTGCGATTCTAGAGGCCAACTTTTTACATACTTTAAACCTCAAAAAACCTGACGTGGACCCAAAATGTTGACCCTGTGGCCGTTTCGATGGGACCATCGACCACCTGGTCTCTGGTTTCCCTGAAATTGCCTGAACTGAATACGCCCACTGCCACAACAAGACAGCTGCACACATGCACTGGAAGATGTGCAAAGAGTTTGGCATTGAGGTGAAGGAAAGATGGTATGAGAATGAACCCAGGACTGTCACAGAGAAGAACAGCGTCACCATTCTGTGGGACATGCCCATCCACACTGACAGGACCATCACAGCTAATAGGCCGGACATTGTGCTAAAGAACAAGAAGGACAAAACCTGCCTTCTGGTTGACAAGACTATACCCCTCGACACCAACACCTCAGACAAAACCACGGGAAGGATTACCTAGTACAAAGACTTGGAAATCGAGGTTGAACGAATGTGGGGGCTCAAAACAACAACAGTCCCAGTGGTTATCGGAGCCCTTGGCACCATCAAGAAGGACATGGAAAACTACTCCAACAAAATCCTTGGCAACACATTCGACATACATGAACTCCAAAAACTGGCTGTGGTCGCACTAGGGTTAAAAACCAGTGTTTACAATGGTGTTTTTCAGTGATTTTAGTGTTTCCAGTGCGACCGACTGTTTTTTTCACTTCTGGTGTAAGTGTTAGTTGCTCGGGTAACGCGGCATCTAAAAAAGGAAATTTACCACGGTGTAAACCACACCCAAAAGCTTTGTAGAGAATTGTTTACATCAAAGTTAATTGCCTTTGAGCCAATCAGCAAAAGGACCGGAAACCGCTGCACTTACTACCCGGATTACATTTCAAGTAATTTCCAAACTCAAGGCCACATAAAGGAAAACGTAAAATCTGTATAGCAAAAACTTGAGTTTTCCACAAATTTTTTTATTCGCCTGTAGGACCAATACGCAAGGAAGAAGGCCTGTCGTTATTCAACATTTCCGTGAACTTGGATAGGCTTAAATTGGTCATCTCCAGTGAGCTATTCTTTGCATTTCCCTAACCCTGAAGGCAAACATAAGGAGCTGTCGTCTCTGAATCAACAATCGACGTAATTGTAAGGCATGCTTCACGATCGAGGCATGGAGAGTAAATAGCCTTCACTTCATAAACAAGAAATAAAAATTAAATTTAAATCACAACTAAACTTGCCACGAGAAGGCGTTGATCTTGCATGATGTTTTCCTGTTTTTAAAATCTCATGTTCATCACCCCCGGGTCATCACCCATCTGTCATCAAGTCAAAAAATCAATTCTTATGCAAAGGAAATGCGACCCTTAAACAGTAGAATTAGTGTTAATAGTGAAACGTAAACAGATATGTTTACACCGCTGTTACTCTAGAGATAATCCCACTGCGACCGCAGCCAATAACCTCTCTTTCTACACCCAATCTTCACCTCCATCAAGTAGAAACCCTGTTTGCCTCCCAAAATCCATGGTTTGGACTCGGACATTTAGAGAGAAAATTCACTTGCAATTACACCAGTACAGTATATCTTAAATAATAGTAATAAACTCACAAAGTCTGAAGATTGTTCATATTGTCCAACATGCCGATAGGTAAGGCCCGTATGAGATTCCAATCAAGTTTCCTGAAATGTAAACAATCCGTTCGTAGACTTGTAAAAGTTGTTGTGGCCACAGGTCAATTGATTTTTAGTGTAAGACCAGTTAATGCATTGGGCCTGGTTGTCCAAACGATGGATAGCACTATCCACCGGATAGATCCCTATCCAGCTGGTAAGTATTAGGGAAACCAATTGAGCTATCCATCTGGTGGATAGCGTAATTCACCGTTTGAACAGCTGGGGCATGAACTTTAATATAAACTTTTTAGTGACATTTTAGTTGTTTCAAACAAAATTGTGCGTTTTCAGATTTACACTTACAACGTTTGTAGCACAGATGCATTGCCGAATGCACCTCTTTCAATTCTGAAGATGTGGTTTCCACTCAGGTCCCTGTAAAGATTTTATGGCATATTTTTAGAATATACAATAAAAAAATAAACGTACAGTTTACTTACTAAAAATAAGTATGAATCAGGAACTTACAAATACTTCAGACTTGACATATCAGAGAGTTGTTTCTTGGTTAGATGCGATATTTTATTCCTCTGAAATAGTCTGTCAAACCAAAAGCAGTATAATATAATTTTCCAGGTTTAGTTCTCAGTCAGAATCGGCTATTGACTATTGCGGTGCAATTTAATGATTGGTTTAATTCTATTGTTCTTTCTTAATTTGGGGGGATTACGTACCCTTAATGAAAGGGGGAAAATCGATTCAGCGAAAAAAAGGAGCACGGCTCATATAAGAAGAGATGACAAACATGTTTTGGGTAAAGAGCGAAAATGCAATCTCAATAATATTTGTCTTTTTAATTCGATCTTAGAGAAAGCGGAGCGTCAATATTTACACGGAAAAGATCTTTCTGGATATGACTGCGAAACTCAACACCTACATGTACTTAAACTAAGTACGATGCGATGAATAAATAAAGAAATCCAGAAGTGCTGTGCACTACGAGCTGGTTAACTTTAAGGTGTTGAAAGTCGAGAGAAACACTACATCGAGATACATCGAGTGCTTGATATATCATCTTGAACAATTAAGAGCGGCCGTCCGTAAATATCGCCAGGGGGCGTGCAAAATGAAAAAATCGAAAATCCCCAAACTGTGTCAGAATATAGCCCTAGGTGAACTATTTCTAGAAAAATAACTTTTAGTTCGATTAGATTTTTCTTTTACGCGTGCCGCGACCGAGTCGGTTCGGAAGCCCACACGGCAGTTCTCAGGGGCTAATGACCATATATTACTTAAAAATCGTTTAAAAATTAAAGAGGAAACAAATTCTGCTTCTGGGAATCGTACCAAAAAGAGCTCAACTTAAACAATTGTTTTGATGTAAAATTTTCCTATTCGACGGCAAATTAAATATTTTTTAGATTTTTAATTATTTTACTTATTTTGCCCATTTTTCACGGACAAAAAATAGCAAAACTTCAGACTCGAAAATCACTCCTTGGTATACAGCTTTGGACCATACCTTTCCTACCAATAGAAAGAGAAAGGTGTCTTCTTCACATAAATGTAATAAAATTCTTGGGCAATCCAAAAGGCAAAATGTTTTGAGCGCCGAACAAAAGCGACCGTTGAGGTCAAAACACGCCATTTTGTCACGACATTCGAAGGGCAAAAACAACAATACTCTCGTTATTTAAAATATTTTTGCGCTTTGTAGCACAGAACGCCTTGTATTTGCCAAGAAGGTTTGCTTTTTAAGTAGCTGTATGATTTCTATTGTTCATTTTATTGGAAACCGTTTGCTAACAGGTGACATTTGCGATCGACTTGCAATATCTAAATTCTTAGTTATTGCTCCCGACTGAGAAACGTTTCAAACTTCATAGTTTTCCAGAACTTAAAATATTTCACGCACGATTAAACAATAATTGTTCCTTTCATTATATGAGACTAACTAGTTATACACCTACCCATTTTAAAGCTGATTCAATGTATACAAACAGGCTTCCATCCTATGCATTTCGAGTTACCGATCGAGTACTTGTACTTCACGGAATGTCACAATTGCGTGACACAGGGGCGCAGGTAATGCACCTCAAACCGGAAGCTTACTATTGAGCGATTTAAGGTTTAAACGACTTGTACAGGTAAGGATACCTGGCATATGTCGTATTCTTAATTAGCTGAAACTTTTGTTCCCCCTATACCTTTTCTGGCGAGTAATCGAAGACATGAAAACATCCATAATCCCAATTCCGTATCCCTACTCACTGCTCTACCCTACCTCCGCAGGCGCACAAGCCGAGAGACAATCCTGCGTTTCAGTGGACTAATTTAAGAGGGTACTTTTGTAATTAATTAATTTTATTTTTGTATCGACATGCTAATTATCTGTTATTATGCAATTAAACTGGAATAATACTGTAGTGGGAAATTTGAGTGAGTAGGTGGACGGAGTAGGAGCTGTGAATGTTTCCGTATTAGTCCAGACACCCAAGTTTCAATAATAATATTAGTTGCAGGAGCACGATTTTACAAGGTCCTCAATCAATTTTACGTAAGGTGCTTTACGTTTCAGTGAAACACCTTCGCACTTCAGATCAAAATAACAGCATATTAAACGCAACATTGACACGCTGAGCTTGGTCAGTTTCCTTTGTTCGCACATTTCACACAGATTGTACGTGTCATACATGACTGGATGAACAAGCTGGCATTCCTGGATTATATGAGTGCGCACAGAAGAGTATACATCTTCCTCTTCAACGGCTTGAACATCGCACTCATCAGCATCATCGCAACTTTCGGACTGACGTAACTTCGCTGCAGCTTTTGAAAAATAGGATTTAATTTGCTGAGGTGAAAGGAATTCAGCTGGTGTGAACATGCGGCTGCCATCTTCTTCTTTTGCGTGCCTCATATCTCTAGCCACGTCTTCCGGGTCTGTTTTATGTCCAGTTTGTTCACCGATCTTAAACTTTTCGTTTAAGTAATTCTTCTGCTTGAAATTGAATCCAGAACTTTTTTTAGTTGAACGTAGGGCCCAACCCGGTGATAGCAGATGCCCCGCCCTCTTTTCTACCAAAACTGAGCCCGCTACAAAAGGCTGTGCACTGGCACCTTCTTCGAGTTTTTCGAAGTGCATAATCTTCGCCTTGTCTAAGAGGCTGTGTTTCTCCTCGAGAAACTGGCATTTTTCATAATGCAAGTAGCGCTCAAGACTATAGTGGCGCTGAAAGGTGCTTACGCATCCCCCTCCACTGGACAATAAAAGATCGGTCTTTCGTGGTAAGCGGAAACAACACTTTCCTCTTTTGTCGACGACTCTTCCTTTCTATAATTAGAGGCCTGGGCGTTGTCACATGAAGAGACATCTTGAAAGTCTCCTTGGGAAAATGAACAATGTGTGAAAACTGGTTCCTCTAGTGGGCCTATTTCAACTAAATAACGAAAGAAAAAAATATTAAAAGAGAAAGGCCTTCAGAATTTTTCATCAAAACACTTCAGTAGCGGATTATGGATGCTCAATCTCACTAAAACAAACGTTACTTCAAAAGTATTGTGTAGTTATCTTTTTTAGCCTAGTGAAAAGGCATGCTGAAATTACAACAGTTCTCAACCTACTTTAAAATTAGCAGCGTTGCAGCTATCTCTTGTAGTTCGCATTGATGTCTATTCAGTTACGCTTTGTTATAACAACTAGTGCCCAAATTATGAGTTATCTATAGCTTCTAAGATGTTTGACCTTCCAGTTGTGTCCATGGTACTTTCTTTCCTTTACCCACGTCAAATGTTTTCCGTAAAACGCTTACCACCGCGTTACTGTCTTGATTACAATTCTTCACAATGTGGACAAATGCTTGGTGTTGCAGGTTTCCCTTTCGACGTACGACGGTACTGATATGCCAAGAGATTCCTCTCTTAGCAAACCAGTCGGCTTGGGTTTCCCGGTACTTTCGGGCCAAGAATTTCATCGCCCAGTCTTGAGTGATTAACACTGAACTTTCTGCCAGGGTATCTAGGATGTTTAAGCGGGCCTTATCCTGTTGAATAGATCTCAGTTGATGAGCCTTCCAAGCTTCTATTGCTGTATAAGCTTGCTGAAACGAGTACATGACGTCATCCCGGTCTTCTTCATCCAGGTTCGCTTCCTCAAATTCAACTCAATTTCTTTTAAAGCGTCTTTTAGCCGATCACAAAAGGGACAACTCTTGTCGTGGGCGTGGTCGCACATTTCTCGAAGACACTCTTCTTTTGTATCAGTTAGGGCGTACGCACCACAGTGGTCTAGGATACTGGATGCTCTGGTGATATGAACCTGCCAGAAAGTAGTCAGAACAAAAATAATAATTAGCTATATCTACAAAGAAGAATTTCTGCATTGTGTTTTTGAAATTTCTGGGTAAATTTTGAATTCGACATCTTAAAAAAGAAATCATCAACCTATTATGACTGGCCAAAGAACTAGACACGATTAATCACACATCTTTTACTGCGGTCATACAATTAAATTTATTTAATAGTATAAAAGGGGTAACTAAGCATAAAAGGTAGGCATAGCTACAATAATTTTTAAGGGTTCAACTGATCGCCTTTGCATATTTATTTTAGAGGAAACAAATTCTGCTTCTGGGAATCGTACCAAAAAGAGCTCAACTTAAACAATTGTTTTGATGTAAAATTTTCCTATTCGACGGCAAATTAAATATTTTTTAGATTTTTAATTATTTTACTTATTTTACCCATTTTTCACGGACAAAAAATAGCAAAACTTCAGACTCGAAAATCACTCTTTGGTATACAGCTTTGGACCATACCTTTCCTACCAATAGAAAGAGAAAGGTGTCTTCTTCACATAAATGCAATAAAATTTTTGGGCAATCCAAAAGGCAAAATGTTTTGAGCGCCGAACAAAAGCGACCGTTGAGGTCAAAACACGCCATTTTGTCACGACATTCAAAGGGCAAAAACAACAATACTCTCGTTATTTAAAATATTTTTGCGCTTTGTAGCACACAACGCCTTGTATTTGCCAAGAAGGTTTGCTTTTTAAGTAGCTGCATGATTTCTCTTGTTCATTTTGTTGGAAACCGTTTACTAACAAGTGACATTTGCGATCGACTTGCAATATCTAAATTCTTTGTTATTGCTCCCGACTGAGAAACGTTTCAAACTTCATAGTTTTCCAGAACTTAAAATATTTTACGCACGATTAAACAATAATTGTTCCTTTCATTATATGACACTAACTAGTTATACACCTACCCATTTTAAAGCTGATTCAATATAAACAAACAGGCTTCCATCCTATGCAATGCCGAGTTACCGAGGACTTGTACTTCACGGAATGTCACAATTGCGTGACACAGGGGCGCAGGTAATGCACCTCAAACCGGAAGCTCACTATTGAGCGATTTACGGTTTAAACGACTTGTACAGGTAAGGATACCTGGCATATGTCGTATTCTTAATTAGCTGAAACTTTTGTTCCCCCTATACCTTTTCTGGCGAGTAATCAAAGACACGAAAACATCCATAATCCCAATTCCGTATCCCTACTCACTGCTCTACCCTACCTCCGCAGGCGCACAAGCCGAGAGACAATCCTGCGTTTCAGTGGACTAATTTAAGAGGGTACTTTTGCGATTAATTAATTTTATTTTTGTATCGACATGCTAAATATCTGTTATTATGCAATTAAACTGGAATAATACTGAAGTGGGAAATTTGAGTGAGTGGGTGGACGGAGTAGGAGCTGTGAATGTTTCCGCATTAGTCCAGACACCCAAGTTTCAATAATAATATTAGTTGCAGGAGCACGATTTTACAAGGTCCTCTATCAATTTGTACTTAAGGTGCTTTACGTTTCAGTGAAACACCTTCGCACTTCAGATAAAAAAAACAGCATATTAAACGTAACATTGACACGCTGAGCTTGGTCAGTTTCCTTTGTTCGCACATTTCACACAGATTGTACGTGTCATACATGACTGAATGAACAAGCTGGCATTCCTGGATTATATGAGTGCGCACAGAAGAGTATAAATCTTCCTCTTCAACGGCTTGAACATCGCACTCATCAGCATCATCGCAACTTTCGGACTGACGTAAATTCGCTGCAGCTTTTGAAAAATAGGATTTAATTTGCTGAGGTGAAAGGAATTCAGCTGGTGTGAACATGCGGCTGCCATCTTCTTCTTTTGCGTGCCTCATATCTCTAGCCACGTCTTCCGGGTCTGTTTTATGTCCAGTTTGTTCACCGATCTTAAACTTTTCGTTTAAGTAATTCTTCTGCTTGAAATTGAATCTAGAACTTTTTTTAGTTGAACGTAGGGCCCAACCCGGTGATAGCAGATGCCCCGCCCTCTTTTCTACCACAACTGAGCCCGCTACAAAAGGCTGTGCACTGGCACCTTCTTCGAGTTTTTCGAAGTACATCATCTTCGCCTTGTCTAAGAGGCTGTGTTTCTCCTCGAGAAACTGGCATTTTTCATAATGCAAGTGGCGCTCAAGATTATAGTGGCGCTGAAAGGTGCTTACGCATCCCTCCACTGGACAATAAAAGAGCGGGCTTTCGTGGTCAGCGGAAACAACACTTTCCTCTTTTGTCGGCGACTCTTCCTTTCTATTATTAGAGGCCTGGGCGTTGTCACATGAAGAGACATCTTGAAAGTCTCCTTGGGAAAATGAACAATGTGTGAAAACTGGTTCCTCTAGCGGGCCTATTTCAACTAAATAACGAAAGAAAAAAATATTAAAAGAGAAAGGCCTTCAGAATTTTTTATCAAAAAACTTCAGTAGCGGATTATGGATGCTCAATCTCACTAAAACAAACGTTACTTCAAAAGTATTGTGTAGTTACCTTTTTAAGCCTAGTGAATGGGCATGCTGAAATTACAACAGTTCTCAACCTACTTTAAAATTAACAGCGTTGCAGCTATCTCTTGTAGTTCGCATTGATGTCTATTCAGTTACGCTACGTTATAACAAAACTAGTGCCAAAATTATGAGTTAGTTATCTATAGCTTCTAAGATGTCTGACCTTCCAGTTGTGTCCATGGTACTTTCTTTCCTTTACCCACGTCAAATGCTTTCCACGCTGTGAGCTCTCGGTCTCCCAGATAGAAGTTGTTAAGGCTGCTAACTCCCTCTAATTTCCCACGCAGAGACGTTGGACGCACGATGGACATGTCGATCAAAGCCACCCGAACACCTCTAACACCACCATGAGAGAGCATTGCATCTCGGAAGTCTTCTGCAGTGACCACATCGTGACCTTCGTTGAGATACCTTAAAACGTGAGCTTTAATTGTGGCCGCCTTTCTGTCACAGGGCCCCTTACCGCCTTGCGGGTCGCTAAAATCAACTCTTTCTACTTTAATTCCCGTTGCTTTCTCCATAAGTCCACAGGCAGCTAACATGGCTACACTGTGATAACATCCAGCATTGTCCTGGCGGAGAAAGGCAGTTGTTGTTTCAGGATGGTCAATTTTGAGCTGCTGCAAGGTGTGGCGTAAAACGCTTACCACCGCGTCACTGTCTTGGTTACAATTCTTCGCAATGTGGACAAATGCTTGGTGTTGCAGGTTTCCCTTTCGACGTACGACGGTACTGATATGCCAAGAGATTCCTCTTTTAGCAAACCAGTCGGCTTGGGTTTCCCGGTACTTTCGGGGCAAGAATTTCATCGCCCAGTCTTGAGTGATTAACACTGAACTTTCTGCCAGGGTATCTATGATGTTTAAGCGGGCCTTATCCTGTTGAATAGATCTCAGTTGATGAGCCTTCCAAGCTTCTATTGCTGTATAAGCTTGCTGAAACGAGTACATGACGTCATCCCGGTCTTCTTCATCCAGGTTCGCTTCGATCAAATTCAACTCAATTTCTTTTAAAGTGTCTTTCAGCCGATCACAAAAGGGACAACTCTTGTCGTGGGCGTGGTCACACATTTCTCGAAGACACTCTTCTTTTGTATCAGTTAGGGCGTACGCACTACAGTGGTCGGGGATACTGGATGCTCTGGTGATATGAACCTGCGAGAAAGTAGTCAGAACAAAAATAATGAGCTATATCTACAAAGAAGAATTTCTTCATTGTGTTTTTGAAATTTCTGGGTAAATTTTGAATTCGACATCTTAAAGAAGAAATCATCAACCTATGATTGGCCAAAGAACTAGACACGATTTATCACACATCTTTTACTGCGGTCATACAATTAAATTTATTTAATAGTATAAAAGGGGTAACTAAGCATAAAAGGTAGGCATAGCTACAATAATTTTTAAGGGTTCAACTGATCGCCTTTGCATATTTATTTCTTTTATGTGATTACCCTCTCAGTGTTTATATTATAAATGGTTCTAAAATATCTACCTTGTAGTGCGTTTTCAAATACTGTTTTCCCTCTTTCAGAGCTTGCTCGCACCTAACGACCCACTGTCTGTCTCCAGTCCTTGCAACTAATTTTAGCAAATCGTTAAAGGCTTTTGCTCCTTCAGCGGCAAAGTAGTCTAGTCCTTGAAGTGACTTTCTTACTGTAGCGGTACACGATGACAGTATTCGTAACATTGTGGACGGGCTGAACGGAGAAAAATTCGTCTCCAAGCAGAACTGGTTATACTGATCAATTATGCGCTGTGGTATCATGGACCTTACCGCATTAGGTGTTTCGAGTACCTTGCCGTTTGATAGGTACAGGTAGCGTTGGCCAAACGGTAGATCTTGGACCACGTGGGGACTGGTAATGAAGCTTAACAACAACAACAACAACAACAACATTTACTTCTATAGCGCCATTTCCATTGCTGTCCAATGGCGCTTTACAACAACAATTGACTTTTTAATAATGCACTGTTAAAAAATGAAATTAAGCTATGCGCTAAAATTTACAATATTGTTTTAAAAATGAATAAAACTATGAATAAAATCAAATAAAAAGAAAATGTAGGAAATATGATCCTAGAATGATTATAAATTAAAAGCCGTCTTAAATTGGTTAAGACAACGGCAGCACCTTAAGTTCTGGGGTGTTCGTTCCAAAGAGCAGGGACTGCGGATCAGAAGGCTCTGTAATCATACGTTTTTAGCCGTTATAGGACATACTGACGAGACGATTGGTAGTGTAAGATCTAAGGTTCCTACTCAGTACGTACTGCTTAACTAATTCGGAGAGGTTAGTTGGAGCAAGATTATTCAGCGCGCCTTTTAAGTTATTAATAATGTCTTAAAAATAACACGTTGTTCAACTGGCAGCCAGTGGAGCCCTTCTAAAATAGGGGTGATTTGTTCTCTTTTGCCTGTTGAGGTGACAACCCTTACAGCTGCATTCTGAACTGAATTATGAGAATTTTCCGGGGTATTCCATATAAAAGGGAATTGCAAAAGTCTAATCTTGATGTTAGAAAAGCATGCTATTTGTATAGGTTCTTAAACAGGCTATCTGCCGACACCCTCCAAGATCTCCATAATTCTTCAGATGATACGAAAGCCGAATTCAAAAATTGTTTTATTATTCATTCAAAATAATTCCTAGTTAAAAAAACAAGCCAAAACATGCTTACCTCCATCGATGCCGATAGTGCATATTAATCGGAAAGTTTAGGAGATAAAGGTCTGTTATTCTCCAATAGCAGATGTCGTCCGTCGAGTTGTCTTCTTGCTGTTCTTGCTATGTTAAAAAATGATCGAGCTGGATTTCGTCTACCCTGAGTCTAGGGCTCTTGGCGGCAGGCGGGGAACACCGCGTCCATGCTCGATGGAATGTTGGCGAGCTACTTTGATTCTGTAGTCGGTGATGCCAGGAATAAATTGCTGCAAAACAGAGTACGGTGTCAAATCAGCCATTATTGACAACACCTGTCGACGGGTGTCCCAACTACTTACATTCTGATAGGTCTCTGCTAACGCTTCCAGGTACTTCTTATCCAACGGAGATTGATTTTCTGTGTCCAAGGCTTTTTCTACAGACTGTGAGCTTTTCATTGCATCCCATAGGGCTGCCGGGTTTCCAGGAGAAATGACCTTTAACGACGCAACGACAGAATCTTTTGCTTTAGATACGCGAACATTTTTAGTTCGCGTGCTTAGTTGCTCCCAACTCTTTTTCGGTTGATTCACAGTTTACCTGCCACATGCACTTAGAAGTTCATTCAGCTTTAAGCGACGAAGCTTTTGGTTTTCGATTGATGAATCATTCGCACTACCGCTGCTGCTGCCGGTACTTTCTGTAGCGTAAGGGCTACTGTCGAAACAAGTTCGAGGTTTTTCATGGCTTGACTTAAACCAGAGGTACTTTCATTGTCCTGAAATATAAAAGAGAAAAGAAGAAAAGAGAAAGCCAAATTAAGAAAGAGAATAATAAAATAATATAAGGAGTTAAAAAGCTATAAGCGACTATCACAGTAATACAAAATAATGGCAATGATGATGATTGGGCCGATGATAATGATGAAGACGATGAAAACTGTAGCTTTTATTTCAAAAAAAAAAAATTTTGGCCATCGATTTAATTCTACATGTTTCGAACTGCAAAACAAAGTGCAGATCTAATTTAAAACAATCCTCCTTCCTCCATCTGTTTCTTTGTGTGCATGTGGTTTTTTTTCGTTGAGGTCCCAAGAAGGAGCCATTTGAAAACTGTTTCAATTCCAAATCCTGTCTCTGATTCTGATGATAATAATATATTACCGAGTCAGTTTCGTCAGTGTCAACAACTGACAATACCTTTGCCTTTGCTTGTTGGACTTTGAAAGGAACATCCTCTTTTGTAATGTACGGTGATGAAGCAAATGATGTGCAGACGTCTCGTTTCTCTTTTGCGATTGGAGGGGGGACATCTTCTTTTGTTTCACACGGGGATGAAGGTGCCCCTGATGCAAGCACCAGCCGACATTTTTTACAAACGGCTAAAATTAAAACAGAAAAAACACAACTCATGAGTACATTTCCCATCTTCTTTATTCAGCGATAAAATCTGCGGAATATCCATTTCAGCCTTCGTGAAATAATGCAGTGGAATCTCCATAATCACTGCAAATTTGGTTGGTGTCTGTAACACAGCAAATGTGGTTTTAATCACTGATTTAGACATGCATTTGATCCCCATCGAATTAGGATTTGGTCATAAAGCTTTTTGTTCATGGCAGCTCATTGTTTCTAAATTTTAAGTACCAGTCCCCAGCCTACGCCACAGACCAGACATAACATCTGGCCGGGTTTCTTTCGGCTGCATACACAGCTCCCAGGGACTAGAGGATTGTGCAATTCTTAGCATTATCTTTTGTTACTTACGAGACGCAACTGGAACAAGCACTGAAGTGAGCCTAAAGATCCTTTTACGTTGTGGTAGGGTGATACCCCGATCTCCCTTGACTTGTTTACTCTTATGCGCCGCCCAGTCTTTTGGAGCCGAACATGTTCTTTTGCCGCTACGCCATCGTATACCAAAGGCGTCTCGATGTCGTGGACAAATCGACATTTTAATATGATTATCATCAACTTCGAAAATCCCTGAAACAAAATGTATAAAGAAACCGCAGTGAATTCATGTAGCAATCCTGTGGTAATCGCAAAATGTGTTAGCTGTTAGTATCAAAAGTTAGTAAGTCAAATTCCGGAACTACGCTGCTGCCTTTGAGAGGTCTTTGGTGAGAGGTCTTTGGAGTTGCGGTGCCACGCATAAACAAATTAATATTAATGAATAAAATAAAATAAAATAAAACGAATGACATATAATAACAAGCAGTTAAAGTGCATCAACTTGATCAACTCATCGGAAAGGCTTTATTTATTTACAGTGCAAATCAGTTACCTGCTCTTGCGAGAAGAAGATCTGCTTCCGTTTTCAAGGACGAATCAAAGCAGTCATATTGGTTTAAGTGAGACTTGACGTCTTTTGTGCATTTGTCTAGTGCTACACACGTTGCATCTGCAGGATTTGAAGGGCTAGCTCCACAGGGCCCTCCAACAAACGTGGAATATCCACACGATGCCATACGTCAACGAGTGTTGGCTTCAACTCGGAAGCAAGGTGGCTTTGGTACTGGCTGTAAGAATTACTCAACTATCACACGTTTACTTTGAAAAAATTTTTCAGGGTGGAGTTTTTCGTATCTGATTTATCTGAAAGAATTTTTAGACTTAAAGTAAATATTTCAAGATCAGCAGACGAGATAACCCAAGATAGCAGACAACAACCTCGTTCCCAGGTTCTCTCTCCTACTCTTCGTTCAGATCAGACAGCACATGTGGTAGTCCTAGTGCTATATATTTTTTGGGTTTCTAAAGTTTCGCAATCAGTCCGTTTTACTTTTGATCAGCCCCCTGATTTATCATTTTCACTTTGATCATTGTTTAGTTTCAGGGAGGGTTTAGTGCATTGTGCAGCACAAATCTGACTTACCCCACACCCATACAACTGACATTCCTCTCCCCAGTCCCCATAGCTGTGTGTAACGCATTGTCCTATTGCTCCGCAACAGATGTGAAGAGAACGTGTATTTAACGGTTTTATTTCCAATACCTCTTCAGTTTTTGACAGATAAGTAACATATTTAGTCATATATCCTTATGTAAGCTGACGTGGGCTAAATTGTTCTTTTAAAATGAGCAATGGATAGTCAGTATTGAAACGTGTTGATCTGTGCCGTTCACGGCTATTAATTCATTGAACAGCAAACGGATTTTGACTGTTAACGGGTTCATTTAAGTAAAAAACTGGCGAAAGAGATGCAAGTAAGTCGAAAATAATAAGTATTGTTCCGTTGCAAAGAGATTTGGGGGATTTTGGCCATTCTTTGCCCCAAAGAGCATTTTTGTTGATTTAAGGTTTTCAGAAGCAGAGTTTGTTTCTTCTTTAATTTTTAAACGATTTTTAAGTAATGCACTGTCTTTAGCCGGTGAAACCCAACCTGTGAGCCCCCGAACTCACTCGGTCGCCGCACGCGTAAAAGAAAAATCTAATCGAACTAAAAGTTATTTTTCTAGAAATAGTTTACCTGGAGCTATATTCTGACAAAGTTTGGGGATTTTCGATTTTTTCATTTTGCACGCCCCAAGGCGATATTTATGGACGGCCGCTCTTAAAGTCTTGGAGTAATTCGCAGCAAAATTTGGCAAATATTTATGGTAATTAGTATACAACTATCCCCCTAAGGGGAGGTGAATAGCCAAGGATATTCCGAGTTACGGGAGCCAATCAAAACGCGCGAAAAGTGCCATTAACTTATCTGGTAAATACTAATGTCAGATATTTAAATCTCGTTCACAATGGTACGTAATTTCCTTAGTTTTCTCTTTACAAATTATTAACGAAGTTGAGATTGAGAATTAGCAAATGCAAGTAACAGGGGATCAGCTCACATTACGGCTGCCTTAGAAGGAATGTTCCCTGGTAAAGCAGTCAGTTTCCTTCCCTTCTTGACTTTTATTACCATCTCAAGACTCTTTCGTGAAACGGGGTGACACTCGCAACTTGACGGACAACCTCAAATAGTAAAAAGCATTTCATTAATTATATTATTTTTGTAAAACATTCTGATTTTTTCTTTCAAAGACTGGCCGTAATAACATTGAGCTAGCTGCATGGCGGGGATCGTTATGTAGTTTGTTTCCAGTTTGTTTCCCAATTCCCGATGCCGTTTGTCGTACGACTATTTAGCCGGTTTTTTCCCAGGAGAAAAGTGACGTCAAATCCTAACATATATAATATATATATATATATATATATATATATATATATATATATATATATTCAGTTTGGGGGTGGGAAGCGAGTTTAGGGAGAAGAATCGTTGCCTACCTTCGTATTGAAAACAAGCTACTTCATCAATGCCAGCTAAAAAAGAGGGGAAAAATGTTTTAAAAAGTCTTTATTTTTCAGTGTTTTTAATGACTCATTTAGAAATATACCAGTGTTACTACCACACGTAAAACTGCTGCAGAATAGAATAGGGTAGACATCAGAGCCTATGATTTCATGTTAATATTATGGGACTTTGCAATTCCGAAGAAATATTAAGTCATCCAAATGGATGTAAAATATAATTGAAGATTAATTTTGGAAATGACATAAAACGTTTTGTCCATTTGATAGAACCCATCGTCTAATTAAAAACATTTTACAAATCGATTACGGTAACAGCCGCTTAAATAGCCAATTACTACATTTTAATTCTCAAAATGGCCGTCAACATAAAGGATTTGTATGGGAATTCAGGTAATAGATTCGAGAAGATAAATACTCGCAGAAATTTTCAAAAAATACGCTCCTACCTTATTTACTTGGTGTCTTCTTGCTTCCTGTGTGGTTACCTTCCCGATCCGTTGCCATTTAAGCGATTTCCGTTTTCACTCCTTTTAGTTTATTAGTGGAAATAAACTCGGGATAAAGGAAATCGCTTAAATCACAACGGATAGGGAAAATAACCACACAGGAAGCAAGAAGAAACCAAGCAAATAAGATAAAGCGTATTTTTTGACACTTCCTGCGAGTATTAAATTTCTTGAATCTATTACCTGAATTCCCAACAACTCCTTTATGTTGACGGCCATTTTGAGAATTATGCAACCACGCGTACTCTCATATTAGGGACCTTAAGACACCCTGGACGCGGCGGTAAAGAGAACGGAGAAAGCCTGGAGCGAGGACGCCGCCACCTTCGTGGGAAAAATAAATTAAGATTCAGCAGGTTGAGTGGAGTGCTCGCCTGACGGGAGAGGATAAAGTAATGCTTTCGTGTTTTAATTCCATGACGTCTTTTAGAAAAACTCGTGAAGTCTTGCTTGATTGATACCTTAACGATCTTTTATTGGAAGAAAAATTTGTGCTGCCGGCTATGACCACGGTTTCTCTAAAAAAAAACAAATTTCTTCGAGGGAAACTTGAGGGTATGATCGGAGTCAGGAGCCGAATGTCGGAGTTCAGGTTATCAGCTATTTTTTGCCGGACTTTTTCGCTTTCCGTTGTTCTAGATCTTGCTTTAAAACGATATGGTTCTGTTATGAGAACTTCCCGTACTAAGGCGAGATTTTGATCTTCAGACCGCTCCATCGCTGAACTGAAAGTGAACAAAATAAAATTATAATAGTTAATGAATGAACCATGGCGTCTTGTTCAAGATCTCAATTTTCCTTGACATGTTCAAGTTTATTGCAAGCCTTATTTTTGTTTTCCAACAATTTTTATTCGACTTCTCGTCTCTTAAATTTTTCAAATACTATCCTAAACCGAGAACGTTGTCTCCTTAAAAACAAGCAGTTATAGTGTTACATTTGTGTCGAAAGACTCAGCGTTTTCATTCTCAGTTGCCGCCAAAACACTGAACCCAAAAGGCTTGATAGCAAAAAAAATAAGAGTCAATCTTGAGAGAACACCACACTAAAAACACTTAGATGTGTCTCTTGAAGTAAAATGGATCGAAAATCCTGTACGAAAAGCAATTTCTGCACCGTAAACAAGAAAACCAACTCACCGTTTTACGAGGCGGCCAAACTTCTAGTTTTCACCGTCGCGACTCCAGGTCGACGCTGTGGCATTATGCTAATTAGTTCCAAGAATTGAACATTTCACTTCCGGTTGACGTCCTCCTCGGCCGCGTCCAGAGTATCTTAAGGTCCCTATTGCAGAACTTCGGCCGCCTGTGATTACTAGCAATTACTGTTAATATATCCATGTGCCTTAACCCTTAAGGGACGATGAATCAGGTTTAAGCCTTCTAATAGCAATTCCTTACCTTTCTCTGAGGTATAGTGTAGTTTGAAACCTAACCCGGTAATTTTGTCGTTGCTCTCGAAGGTTATCACCATAACATTTGAAGATGATTCAACGAAAGCTGGAAATCTTTCTCCGCAGTATTTTCCCAAAACCTTTCTGGACTTAAGTCCACTATATATCTCTAGGGAGTCTTTAGAGCAGGAAGGATGATCTTCCAATTGGAATTCCAGGAATCGAAGTTTTATGGTGTTTCCACGAGGAACATTGATGGTCCAGTGGCAACGCATCAGCGGTGGATAATACCCAGGGTGGTGTGGGGATAAAATTATGCCTGACATTGTGGTAAAGTTTCTGTCGCATTCTGAAAAATTAAATTAATTCATTCTCATTAAAGCTAAGTTAACGCACATCAGTCACTATAGTCGTAGAAAAATAAGTCTGTGTAACAGTGTCAAAAGTATGGAAATCATTTACGAATTATTGTTTGTTTTCTACCACCAGACTTTACATACCTCACAGATCTCTATTGAAAATGCAACTTCATTTAATATAGTCAATCCAGTCGCGAATGTGCGGCCCCCTAAGGCGGAAAATCCCCATAAGTCTAGGAAGTACCTACCACGGGTCTTCCACACGAATTTTGACATGTTTAAAACCGCATATTTTGTTGCCGGGACTACATTTTGGACGGGGCCCAATCCACTTTCTGAAACATGGTTTCAAAACAATACGAGTTTCAGTGGTTTCCTTTGGACAGAAGGCCGATTCGTGAAAATAAATATGCGGTTTCCAAAGTATCCCGATTCTTGCGGATGTGGCCTATGCTAAACAACACTGCACCTTTAGTTGCCCTTAAGGGCAATGGATGACAGTATCCCGGAACCACGTGAACACCTCTGACGCTAATATAACCAGGTTCGCTGCCCAAATCTGCTTCCAGAGATACCTACAGAAGTATAGGTTAGTATTCTATTACAGTGTGGTGAAAGAATGAAAGATGGCAAATTTTTAAGCTCGATGAAACAAATGTGACGATGAATTAATCAGCATGTCAAAAGCGTGGGACAAAGAAGATTTTTTTCCTTGTCCCACGCTCGTGACATGCTGATTGATTCATTTTCACTTCATATTCCATTACTGTCGAAATTCAGTTGTTATGAAGGAGAAAATACAGTTGAGTATCGTGGCTAAGAATCAATTAGATTTAAAATGAGCTCATTTTATCACCTCTTGAAACAAGGCATAGATTTACTTTAAAAAGTACTTTAATAAAGTAATTAATTCTCGGACAATGGCGTACAAAAGTAGTATAGAAGGGACGAAATTATCCTTTTTGCGCAGGAAAACATTAACGCCGATAGCGTCATCACCTTTTGTCATGAAAAAAATAAAAATGAAGAGGAGCAAGAGAAAGAGGGAAACCAAATTCTTTCAACTCTTTTTTGCAGCAATGTTGCAAAACAAACCGTTAATGAGATTCCTGCGCAAAACATTTAATCGAATTAAGCCATATTAAAACATAGCGATGACTTGTTTTTTATTACCTTGTCTTTTGTAACACTCGGTAGTGTGACTCTTCCGTATTTCCAGATCACGTCAGTGTTGTTTGATTCGTTCACTGTCCACATCAGCCTCCGAGGGTAGTCAATTAAATCCAATTGTTGGTAAATACGAAGGAAGTGTCTCCCAGGGCCGTAGATGAGATATCTGAACCGTACACAGATTTTGTGACCCTCATAAGATCGTTCATACAGTGGACTTTCGAAAAAGGATGTTTGAGGTGGTTGCGACGTGTTGTTATTAAACACCATGAAGCGGTATCCTTTGTTGGAGAAAATAAAATATGACGTGATCTAAGAAAGAGGTTAAGTCATTCAAGTTCATCAAAATAAAAAAATCTCACAGAAATACTTCCAGAGGAAACAAAACATTTTCGTGAAAAATCATTAAAGTAATCATGGAAATTTATTTATAGACCAATTTCCGGTAAGATCTAGGCGGGAGCTTGTTTTATTGCCCATATTGGCGATGGAAGGTCCTCAGCAATTGGGTATTCGAAATTTATAGATTCAAAGAGTCAGCTAATTAAAGGTAACAAATTATACTGTAGCATGTTCATGGTATGTGGTTACTTCAAAAAACCACTGCGTACGTCACCTTCACGATCTGCACACAAAGCAGGTTTTTCGACTTTCACGTCCCCAACCAAACCATTCATAAACTGCGACCAGGGGAAAATCGCAGGCGAAAAGTCTTCGCCACAGCCGTGTGACATCCACTTTATATCCTTTCTATCAAGGGGTTTGTTGAAGATGTTAACATGGCTTATCAAACCAATAAACTGTCCAGCTTGGGGATCCTCTTTTGCAAGATCCTCTGTCAGGCCAACAATAAATTGACCTCCTCCTGCCGAACATAATGACAGTAAGATTTTTAGAAGCATCGTCGTTTACTTTCTTTCTCCTGACTTATGACACTTTATGTTTTAAAGGGTATTTCGCTCGAGAGGTCATTTTTCATTTTTTAACTTCCGATATAAATAAGTTCTCAGTGGTTTCAAGAACATTCCAATAATTCACTTTTTATCGTGAAATTAAGAGATGTAACTGATTGGGGGAAAATTTACCACGCGAGTAGAGGGAGGTTAACGAAGTAAACAATTTTGTCAAATGTTTTACCAGAATCTCTATCCCTAACCTTTAAGTCTTCTAATAGTCATGCAAGCTTAAGGAAAGGGAATCTGTTAGACCATTTTACAACAATGTTTACCTCGTTTTCCAGCCAGTTTGCAAGTCTCAACCTCCCTCTATGCCCGTGGTAAATTGTCTCCCTAACTGATTCGACTACGATGGCTGTAAGTCCCAAAATTCACACCTAGCTAGCATGAGACCCATTTTCACTAATTATTTAGCAAAAACGAAAGGTACTTAAAGACAAAACGATATATACTATTAATGGTGAAGACAGTAGCCAATATGAGTTTTAGCGAAATTGACAATCAGATCAGAATCTATTCCGGTAAAATTTTTGAGTTACAAGAACTGACAGCCAAAATTACTGGCAGAAAGTTCTACAAAATTGGTGCTGAGCCAAAAGTGGACAAAAAATCCGCGGAATATAAATAGCGCCTAGAAATTGCGAGACGAGAAATAGAGAACGATATTTGAATGCCACATAACAGTAATCTTTGTTTTGGATGTATCTCTCACAACATTCTTCTGTGACAGCCCGACGAGTTTGTTTTTGTAACATGCGTTCATGTCGAACTCTTGGCGTGGTTCAAATTGGTGCTCAACAATGCCCTTATTCAAGAACTTAGTGAGCAGATATTTTGTTTGTGGATCATAACGGGCATATCGTTCTATGTACTTCATTTCAACCCGTTTCGGGCACATCTCAGACACTGGGATTGATGTATTGTAATCATAATGCACTTGTCTGAGCTCAACAGGGTCACATTGATTGGTATCCCCAAACATATAAATTGTGAGCTTATATTTTGTGAATGGTTCATAGACCTTGGTCATCCACTTATTTGGGGTCATACTGTACTCGTCTATGAATATTGTTTTGTTCTCGAGACTACTAATGTCACGTCCAGGATAATCACAGAAGAATAAATCAAATGTATAGCAGCAACTATCCAAATCTGTATGTGCGTATTCTTTTTTGAACACTTCTTTTACGTTCTCGATGGCTTTATTAGAAAATGACAAGATGATTGGATTTTGGGCTTCAGACGCTTTTTTACAAAGCCTATATGTTTTACCACAACCTGCACCACCATAGCAAATAGCTCCATTTCCCACATAATCTGTGTAATTCTCTGGATTGAAGTTTTCGCCATAACGTTTCTCAAAATAGGTTGCTGGAGTATCAGTTTGGAATATTTTACCGATATGTTCAACATCAAATTCAACATCTTTCTTGTTTGGATATTTATGTTTGGGATTTGTCATGAAGATGCCCTCTGTATTGATAGAATACAATTTACTAACAGAATTTCCATTTTCATCGCGACTCCATTTATCCCATATCATATTCAGACATTTTAGGATGGTTTGAGAAATTACAAACCGGTTGTTTGATGTGTTGTCAGAAAATACGCGTTCAATCTTGCGCTTTCTAATGAGGTACAATTCTTACTTGGTGTTTACGTCACGACTCTCAGCTAGAGCTGATGTCCAGATGCATTGTGCTTGATCAAGTGAATTACATGTAAACCCATGATCCTTGCGGCTGTACTTTCTAACCAACTCACCGATATAGCTATTAGCGAGTAACTTGGCTTGTGATTCTGGAAACATTGTGAATAGCGCTATCAGAAAGTTCTTGAATGTATCTGGGGCTAGTGTTTTACGACAATGAATATACCATTTGACATTAGATGTAGGCATCTTAAACCGTTTAATTAATGCATTTTCTCACTGTTCACTGTAAAACCCGGCTTCGATCCCAATACCCTCACCCATTCTATCAAACACGTATTCGTCTCTATAGTACTCTCCGAACATATTCTTACTGTCAAAGACACCATTAAACGGCTCGATGACATCATGGATTGTGTAAAGTGGTATCGGATGCTTATTATCGATCAGAATTGAGGGGTAGCATTTTGAGATATCCAATGATGTTAGATTTTCGGGTCTAGGATCTGTTGAACACCATTGTAAAGTACGTGGATAAAAATCATCTAACACTTCCCTTGTTTTGGTGTCATATTGACATTCTGGCAAATAGCCTCGCATGTGATTGAACAGTAATGATGCTAATGACTGCACCAAATAAAGTCGTGTGATTTGTATATTTTGTGTAACCGCTGACAGATGGATTTTCTAATATCATAATCGTTATTAAGAACGTACATATTATTTTTGTGATCTTCTATTTTGTGTCTGGTGGTAGGATGATAACATGGTTCTTGATTGTTGACAGCGTTGGTTTGTCATTATTATTGCCCTCTATTAATTCATCCATATTATTGAGAAGATCATTGTACATGATGAATTTGCTAGATTTATTGGACCATTTCATATCTGTTTTATATTTCCACAGATTATCAGCACCATCTTGATTAGCCTGAATAGCGATCTGTTTAAGGCGATCATAGAGAATGGGATACAAATGGTGATCCTTAATATAAAACACGAGACAGATGCCTGTATGACTTGTACTTGCAATATGCTTCATAAATTTACGCCATGTTGAGTCATGAGCATGGATTGATACATTTGGATGGCACTTTTTAGCCCAATCTATTAACTCTTGTGTTGTCACCATTGGAAAATTAGCTGCATACTCTTGTAACTCGTCACTTAACTTCTGGTATGTATATTTCTGGAATCCCTTTTTACCCTTACAATTACGCCAAACAAAATCCACCATACAAGTATTATCACCACGCTGCTTAATTTGGAACTGTTTATCGAGGAAATATGTGTTTATTTTTAGAGCTCCGACACTGTGATCCTTAAAGAACTGCTCATTGTGCGTGGTTACAGTATCTCCAATTTCGGATATAGTCTCCGTCGACAAGACGGTAAAGTTATTTTGGAGCAATGTATACATCAGAAATTTGTACATATCTTGTTTACTCAATTTTGGTACTTCAATTTTAAACGGGCCGTATGACTTCTCAAGAATCTGTCTTCTGTTACCCAATGTATGTTCCATATCGGCCTGTATTGTAATCTGTACTTTTTCCCGTTTACCAGGCATTTGGTTTAATCTGTCATGGAACAAATTCTGGAAGGAGGAATCTTTCATATACTTTGATACTCTGGCTTTGGCTAATTCTTCATCCCTCATGTCTTGCAATGATACAGCCTTTTTATCTAACCTAATAGTAGAAGACTGTTTATCGGACAGTTTCTCAAAGTACTTGATTTTGTCCTTAAACATTGCATTTGCTCCCGGCGTTTTCAAAGTAGGTATTTTATCACTCTGTTTCGGTAGTATAACTGGACGTTTTATAGAATAATCTAAATTTTCAGCCGCTAGTTGTACGAGTGATTTATTCTTATGGACTGTTCCTACTTTTGTGCTCGCAGTCTGACTAACCGATCCTGCCTGATTGACGCTCACCGTTTGTTTTCCTAGTATCATATTTATTAATTGCTCCTTTGTCATGCCAGACAAAAGATCACGATTTATATTTCTATTTTTACTCATATCTATATTATTAGAGTAAATATTTTCATTGACACTCATATTGGCTACTGTCTTCATCACTAATAGTATATATCGTTTTGTCTTTAAGTACCTTTCGTTTTTGCTAAATAATTAGTCAAAATGGGTCTCATGCTAGCTGAGTGTGAATTTTGGGATTTACAGCCATCGTAGTGATTCGAGGAACGAACGAGGTTAAATCAAGTCGGTGATTTAGTGTCATGTTCTAATCATTTCAACAAAACCATATATAGCATGACAGCTGTTTGCATACCAGGAATCGTTTCTCCCTCAGAAAACTTCGTTCTTGAAAGTATTGACAGGTCGTTAAGAACAGTAACTTTTCCGCCTTGAGAAGTCCATACCAAACAAATATGATGCCAATAGCCATCATTTGCAGCCGAGTTAGTTTTTTTCCTAGTACAAAGGTAGGATGTTATTAAAGTCGTGTATTACAAGAAACCATTGACCGTTATAATTATTGCGATATTTTATGGACGATAAAAACAAATAAGATGAACATTGCCCTACCCGCTAAGAAGAGACAAAATAAAATAAAAAATAAGGTATACTTACGACCTCGACTCGCCTACATAAACATAGAATCCTCGATAGTCCACAAGTGCAATAGCAGTGATGTATTTTCCTTTAGTTTCATATCGGACTCTGTACCATATGGGAGTCCCTGCACTCGTACTATCGGAAGTCTTCATCCAGAAACAGATCGTGAAAGCAACGAGATCTGGGAGATCAGTTATGTTGACATGCCCATTGTGATTTTCAACGAAGTCCAGTTGGTAGTTACTGTCCTTTAAAAAGTCTATGGAAGGATAACGTCGACATAAATAAGCTGTGTCACCAAATTTATCCAAATTCAAACAGTGGATTAACCGCCACCAAATTGGATGAAACATAAATATAACAGCTCAAAGCGGTGAAAGAAGGTATAAATAACACAGCAAGCACAAAAGGAGGCACGGATGGAAAAAAATTGAAGAAGACTGTAACGGATTGCAATTGAGGTTTTTTCACATTTGTTAACCTAACAGTTCTTCAAGGTTCATTCTTCTTGTCTGTAACTTTTGATATAATAATGTTTTGAGGACAAATCAGTTGTTTGACATGAAGCAGTGATTTTGTCATATGCAAGTAATTTATTTGCTTAAATTAAGTTCCATTAAGAATAAAGACATGTAATTGGCAACATTGACAACTGAAACTAAGACAGCCAAGACGTCACAGCACCTTTAAGGGTCATTTTGAAGATCACCTGCTGAGTGCAGGTTAAAGCCGTGAAACTCGCGATGGATGAAGTGAATCAAAAATTATTTGATACTAGTGCCAATGTTTTCCATAACACTACAGACTCTATCTAAAATGCCATGAAAATTAAACGGGGAAAAATATCCCTATTTTCAATAACCTGGTTCTGAGTTTCTCCCTTTGCTTTGCAAATACGATTTAACTTGCTTTGTAAGGGTTGTCATATCCAACTTCACGGCTTGTTTCCAGGGTGAAACGCTTTCGTTCGAATTTCTCCATCCACATAATCCTTCGTAAAACTGAAAACATCCAGCGTATACTAGAGAAGAGTAGAAAACAAAGAAATGAAGAATTTGAAAGGACTATATTTGTGTGTTGAAAACAGTATTTACACTGGAAAAATGCAAAATAATGATTGAATCAATTGATGAATTGAGTAGTAATAAATTATTTTAAAGAAAAAAGTAACAACAATAACAAGAACATTGATTTTTCCAACACAAAAGATCAATAAACAAAACTCTGATGAATGATTTACCAGTATGAAAAGGGATCGAGGGCGCGTAATTACTTACTAGAACACCACCCCGACGTTGGGTGGTGCTGGTTTCTCGATTTAGCTCCACACCACAAGCGTTCCGAATCCACACTTGTACAAGTATTGTGTTCTGTTTTCTTGTAAACGAATGGAAATTCGCAACATCCTCCAGCAGCCGTACTTCGAATAGGACAAAGTGCTCGAGTTGGGCCTGCGTAGGAAAAACTTAGAAACCTAAGAAACCCATTTGTTTTTTTTTTCCTCTACATCAGGAGACCTATCATCCAAGATACTGCTTACTCGTATACAGTTCCTTCTCTTATGACCACATTCATGAAAGCAGAAGACACCCCACTGAATAAAAGTAGAATCTTTGTTGCACCTTACTTGATACTTATCAACTATTGCTAGCAAAACTGTTTTAGTAAGTACGCCTGTAACCAGAGTTTAATACCATCAACTGACGTGATACATCTCTGAATATGACTACCGTAAAGGTTGTCGAAACGTCAGTCATTGTCAACAAGAGTCCTTTTCAGGACCACGATCAACCGGACGATCATGGTCAGCCTATACTACTTGTCAAATAACGCCTGAGTTCAAACCTTTCACAGTACGCCTGTAGTTGCATGCAATGAAAATGCAGAACTTACTGTAAAGGATAAAAACCTCCCCAGACGTAAGTGGTCGCAAAAAGACCATCAAATCCCTCAGCGAACCATGGAGTGTGTTCTTTGTGTCTTTTTTGAAACCAAGCTCATATGTCGTGTGATTTGTCAGGTTGAGGTCAATATCTTGTCCAGTATAATGCTGTTCTCCTGCAGACTCACCGTTCAGGTACAACCTTCCTATACGGGTAGAGCGATTCCAGACAAACACCATGTGTGTCCAGACTTTTGCATGGATGTCTCTACAATATAACAGTAAATCGATATAGCCCACAATTGTTTAATATTCGAAAGCATTTAATTGTCCTACTGGAGAACTATTATCCATACCACCATACCATATGGCATCGAATTTTTCCCAGGATCATCCTTTCAAGCGCTTTAATTAACGCAGAAGGCAAATAATTCGACCCATTTTGACTCTATCAACCATCGAAGCAAAATCATTAAGATAAATGTCCGATAATATTTGATGGGCACGCAGCCCATTTGCTGCTTTTTTATCGTCTATCGTAAGTCCCCTCGCACTGATATTCATGAACGGATGGAATGAACACGTTGACTAATGTTTACTTACCGATCGCTTGCCATATGAAGCACCCTTTGCACTTTACCGCTTCGTCTCAATTCCACGAGCACTTTTCTGTTATAAACATACAGTCTGAATTGCCATGGTGATGACCAATCGGATATGAGATGTCCTTGACTGTCTGAATCGTGGACGTTAAATCGAACTGCGATAGAAAAGCTGCTTTTTCTGAAGTTGATTGCAGGGATTTCTGCGTAACCAGACCTTCCGTCCAGATACAACGATTTAATTCCATTATCAGTCTGATATGAAGCATTTCCTTCCAAACTAAAATCATATGGGATAACTTTAAACTTAGTTTAGAAATCTTTGCCGAAAGATGAAATATTTCGGTACTCAAATAAACAATGTGTAATAACTTAGGTACTGACTTAACATTTCTATTCATCAATTGCGACGCCAGGTTAGACGTACTATAAAGAAGAACTGGTGTACCTTCAATAGAGTCCATGTTTTTGGCACTCTCAATGTTAATAACGTCTTACATTCGGCATCGCCAGTCTAAAGTTCGTTACTCATAGTGCTTAGTCTAAGCATACCTTATATTTCTGTCACTTCCGTCTAGTTTCCAAAAATATTGCGTTTTAAGGGGATTTTTGCCATATTCTGTGCTTTTCTCTAAATAGATAAGAGATAAAGGAACTATAACAATTATCAAAAATAACATTCCTAAGGTGATGTTTATGAAAGTTTGAACAAAAAGAGCTTTTAATTTTAATTAGTAATCGACAAGATGCACTTTTTGGAATGTAAATTACATTGTAACAAAACAATGTTCTTTGGAAAATAATCACATTCAGATCAAAAAAGCATTCCAGTACTGAAAAAATCAGCCGCTCTGAAATTCATTAAGAGGAAGTTTTTTCCTTCTAACAAAGTTGCTTAGTGTTATGAAACGATGGCCGCACAATAGCCGGACAGTGACAGCACGTGAAAGTTAATAAGATCATCGCTGTTCAGTAAAAACAGAACACATTTCGCTTTAATAGGTTTATTAAATCCCCAGTTCACAAATATGGTTTTTTTTCATCAATTCTAGGCCAGTGACAGAACACTTAAACTGACTCTTATGCCAGTGGGAAACGTATCCACCGTTTTTATTCCCATCACGCAATTCGGGGCGATAGCGTTACCGCCCTTTAACACTTACCTTGCCAGGGAATTGCTTCACATCTTTCGGTTTGAAAAGCTATGTCATCAACGGCAAGGAATGCCGACCTCAAGGACGTCTGCCCTTCAAGAAGAACCTAGTTACATCCAAAAAATGAAAAGATAAAGAATTTAGACATGTCATGATACTGAGTGTTTCTTGGTAACGCAGAAAGCAGCGTTAAAGAGTGACATAGAAGCTGGCTAGTCCCTTTTACCGCAACACAACTATATGCACATGCCCAGCTGTTTCTCAATATTTGTTTGTTAATATTGGCAGGGAAGCTTGTAACTTGCAAATAAGCCTAGAGCGCTTGCCCATCAATAAACGATTAACTTGGAAGAACATAAAAAAAAAACTTTATAAAAGGGGCAGTTACGTCACTCCATACTTTATAGTATGTTTAGCCTCTTTTTTGAGTTTATTCAAACTATGACCTGGCACTTGTCAATGAACTAACGGGTAAGAAACCACCGGATGAAGATGATGATGATGATGATGAACTTTATTTACTCGTCCAGAGTATTTAGCTGATGAAGCTCATTAGGCACACTAGATATAAATATTTAAAAATTAAAAATTTATATATAGCTAAAATTAATAATTTACAGTAAATCTATAACAACCTAGGAACTACGTACTTATGTCATTAATACCAAGGAGTTAAAGCTTTCACGAAAGGCAAGCCTGGAAATAACAGCTACAACCAATAACATTTAAGTAATGTCCATGGTGCGAATCGCACTCTTAAAAGATTGTAGGTTAGGTTTACAGCGAAGGTCTTTTCTCATCTTACCCTAAAGATAGGGTCCAATATACCTTATTATGTCTTCCATAAGAAACAGTGCTATATCTGGGGATAGGGAAGTCCACATTACGTTTGTTGTATTTCTTATTATAGTTACAAAATATGTCACTAATGGACTTAGGAACGAGGTTATACTTAACTTTGTACATTAAAATTAAAATATCCTGTAAACGCCTATTTTCCAGACTCGGTATATCTGCCCATTTTAGGAGTTTCTCATACGCTACCGCAGTATTGTTGAAAACGGCACGCAGAGCACGTCCCTGGACCCTCTCCAGTTTTCTTGTATCGACCGCTTTACAAAAATGACAAACAGTGTGTGACAGTAGGTGAAATTTGTTAACACTAATGATTTATAAAGTTGTAGCAAGGCATTTCTTAGAACTAGAAGTAAACAGGAATCAGTAAATTCTTATTTTAGGGGTCAGAGGTTGTTAAAATCAGTAGGACACCTTCCGTTTACCCAGTTAAGATAGGGTTACGGAGTATCAACCCAACTTGAGGTTCAGAGATGTTAAAACTTGCGACTAAGTTGTTCATGTTCCAATAGCTTTTAGTGGTTTCATATTGTAATCTTTAGTATTCACTGACCTGGTATGGCCTTGCGCCAGAGTCGAGTGACAAGCGAACATACATCCAGTGTCCAGCTTTTTCTTGATAAGAGTCTGAGCTCCACAAAATGGCTTTGGTTTCATTGATTATTAAAGACACCTGAAGAGAATTGAATCCGGCGGTTCCCGGATGATACCAAAACTGCATACAATTCCAACCTGCTTCAGGCAAAATTCTTCGACTTTTCAAAGTCCCGTAGCACCCTAATCCTTTGTTCGTGTTGGAACAACCTTGCAAATATGTAAATCCTCCTGCAGAATATCACATTAAAACAATTTAAAGAGAAATGCTTCACTGGGTTTGTTAAAAAGTAAAGAAACACAATACGTACCCAGGGTGTTTTGCCAATCCTTTTCCAAAGGTTTCAAAGGCGTACGTTTACTCATCCGCCAGTTGTCACTTGACTCCCAAGCGCACTGATTCACCGCAAACAGACATCCGGGAAGTTCTGTTAAATAAAGTCGTTGAAAATGAACAGGTAACGTTTACTTTGGTGATGGTCATTTGACAGATTTGAAAAATCGTCAGCAAATGCCATGGAATAAACTGAAACACATTCGTTAACCAGGTGTCCTTTCGAACATAGGTGGTTTAAATCTTTCACTACCAGGATCCTTTTAAAGCCTTGCACTTTGTTTGCTCCCCAAAAATCTTGCACTGATTCTCAGTTACTCTCGGGACAATTGTACTGCCCAGGAAACATTGGAAACAATGTTTATGCAAAATGTTTGTTCATTTTTGGGTGGTGGGTTGGGGAAAACAAATTCTGTGTATTATGGCAACGAAAAAGTGTCAGCTGAGCAACATTTTCAATAAAATGGTAAACTAACCAAATCCTGTTCTGGCGTCACATTGGTTTTGGCCAAGTAAGGATAGATCATCAACAGCAATGTCTCCGTAAATTCCACTACCAACAACCCCCTCTAAGATGACCTGGAAAGAGGAATCAAAAGAGTGTTTACGGAGTGCCATATCTCAAAGCAACGAACACGTTTATCAATGTCATATGGTACAAAAACGAGGTCTGTTCTCGATTAGGTATTCTTTTATTCTTAACAGTAAGATCACGTGACGTTAGTCCTGGCACAGTCCTAAACACTGAATAAAGGATTTTTTTCTAGACAAGATAAAAATAGTCAGAAGAAAGAGAATCATTTAATTTGTGATTGAACTTCCAGGTGCCTTCAGTTTCTTCAAATAGCCCTCCGTGTCGTTGAGGAGAACTTTCTTAACATACTTATCAATTCACAACTGCAACAACAACAACAACAACAGCAACCTCTATCTGGCCCTCTAGTTTTCCAATTGTCTAATCTCAGTAATAAAATTGCGAACATTACTACGGATAATGAGATTTAGAAGAGGTATTTAAAACTACTTATTGCAAGGACACTCTTACCCTATAGCTTTTCGAGTCACCTTTGTATCCAACTTGTCCAAAGTTCCATTTGTCACCTTTTTCACCAGTCGTGTTCCAAACTAGCATTTTTGTTTCATTTGTTTGAATGTAGACTTTCAAGCTCCCGATATCCTTTCCTTTCATGTGATACCAAAATTGCACACAAATAGATTTACCGGGACCAATTGTACTGCTGGCCAGAATGGCTCCCTCAACTGCCTTCCGCTCCGATGCTTCCAGAAATAGGTATTTTCCTTGATAAATATTAAGCAAATAAATACAAACAAAGGAACAGCAGAAGTAAATACATAAATAAACTTAGAAAGAACAAAAGACTTAGAGTCAAACAAAGTGCATCAGAAATCTTATCAAAGCTTTTGGTCTTTGGTTTTCACAATAAGAACGTTTAGTCTGAAAAAGCTGTCAAGTTCGATTTAGTTGAGTATCAGCCCATCATTTAAGAGCTATTCGCTTCTCTTTGCATTTTCTTTATTGCATAGTTTCTACTATTGTTGTAACTATTTTAATTTTTTTAAGATATAAACTTAGTGCAGCTTGCTGTTCATGAGATGGTTTGTAGCACTTGGTGGCGCCTTTCCAAAAGGGAGTACGAAAAGAAAACTGAAATGCTTAAGACTCAGTATCACTTAAACGAACCTTCAGGAAGAAAAGTGGTGTGGTCATAATCCGGGCCAGTGTTCTTTGTGGGTGTAGAACCAGACCCAATGCGCCAGTGAGCCTGTTCCATCCCGCATAGCCCATCCTCAAAATCGCATTTAACTAACACAATGCACGAGAAAGACTTCGTAAGTAGAGAGCAGTGTCATATCTGTTGTCGGCAAGAAATGGTAAATCATAGAAAAGTAGTGTTTATTTGTATAATATCACGCCTCGGTAGGATACCTGGATTACTCAGACTTCATCAATTTACCTCCTGCTTATTGGTAGACATACATTTTTCACGTTATGAACACTAACGAGTTTTAGAGAAGTAATTGGTTCCATTTCCCAGTATGGAAACTAAGCTTTTGCACTTGCCTTTTATAATAATATATTTTTAAGCGACTGTTTCGCTGTTACAGGTAAAAAGTCGTCTTCATTTTTCAACAAATATAAAACAAGATTCTTACTTCCATACCTTTGTTTCCAACACACTTCATATAGTTAAACCAATCACAGCTCAGATTAAGCAAAGGGCAGTGCGAAAACCCTAAAGAAACAAAACCTCGGTCCAATGCATTCATTATTTGATTATTACATAGTGTCGTTTATTACTACAACTTTTATTAAACTTTAATATATTTATTTATTATTTATTTCATTATTCATTCATTTTTTACTGCTGCGTATTAAACATTTAAACAGATTTTGATATTTAATTTATTTGATTTTTTTCTACCTTTCCCTTGCTTGTGTAATATTTGTTAGGAACAGCTGGGAGAAGGGCTTTAGTAAAACTACGAATAAGCAATCAGAAACTAACGATAGAAATAGGCAGATATAATCAAACTACGAAGGATAATAGGTAATGCTCTTTTTGTGGATGCAATGCAATAGAAGGCGAAGTTCACTTTCTTTTTCAATGTCCTACATACTCTATGATTAGGAATAAATTTTACTATAAATTCAAGACACTGATTCCAAATATTACCCAGTTACCTATAAACGGTTTAATCAATGAACTGATGAACTCTTCTAAGTACTTTATCAATATACAATTCATAAATTAAATATATTTCAGCTTTTAATTGCCCTGTGTTGTAATTTTGATTCCTAAAAAAAGCTTTTGGAATACTGTATGTGCTTGTATGGTCATGCAAGTAAAGCTCGTTGTTGTTATTGTTATCTAACGCTTGTTAAAAACGTTAATTTTATATTGTAATCACGTCGGTGTTAACGTCACGTACAATTGCATGATGCATCACCGTATATTGGTATTTCAAATCCCAGTGACTATATTACCTGCAACTGATGATCGTAGAGCGATCGAAACATGTCTTGCTCCAAACTCAAAGAAAAAAGTTGTGGTTCATTTTTTAAGGAAACTGTCGTTTCTATTTCATTTAACATTCTGGCGCTGACCACTTTAGTATTTAGAATCACATTTTAGCAAGGGAAATATACCGGTACCCGCTAGTAGGTATTGCCATCTGCAAATTTGTTGGCAACAGCTCTATATATTCTATCCGGATTCTGTCCCGATCTAGAAACACACTCAGGATATTGGCAGTAGCTTTCATTATGAGATCAGTCAAGACATTTACCTACGCACTAATCTGTGCATAGTCATGAATATATAAAGAACGACCTTCATTTGCTAAAATATTTTCTATTAAAAGTTTACCGCTCACACTCTGTGAAAATACCTTTAACGCTAGATTCAGTGGTCTACTACACCAAGTTTATGTATCTCCGGTTAAACGTTTACTAACTAAATTATACTAAGCTTAAAGACAAATCGCTGTTTACTTTAACGTGCAGCAAAAAGAGCCATAAAAAAAGACATGTAACAAATGCAACATTACCACATATAGATGGCTCATCCGTTTCGTCTTCGCAGTTCTTTTCTCCATCGCACGTGAGAGACCATGGTACGCAACCACCTCCAGCGCAAGAAAATGCATCTTCCGAGCAGCTTTGCCCTATATATTAATGAGACCCTAAAGTAACAAATATTCCAGGAAATAAATGAACTTTTTTGAATCTGTTGCTTACCGCATCTTGCCTCGTCTGTTCCGTCCTTACAGTCCTTTCTCGAGTCACATAGGTTCTCTACATCAAGACATTCCCCAGTGGGACAAACAAAATCACTTGTGAGGCATTTACAGTTCTTCTCGTCAGAGCTGTCCATGCAAGCAA
>CALNXI010001539.1:17145-32487 GCA_942486025.1 Porites evermanni | reverse complement strand
AATTGTCTAAACAAACAATATTAGAACTCTGCTAGAAATACAGTGGCATAAAAACTGTACGAATTGTTCAAGCTTTCTAAGGGAGGGATGAAGAATGAAATCGAGTTGTGGAATAATCATTTTAAATCTACTTAATAGAGCATTATAGTCCAAAATAAATGATACAGTTTATTGAACATTGGAGTTAGTCCTGTCTCTACAAATCGGTAACAAATATATTCTAACACAAAAATAAAACAAATGAAAATTACCAGAAGGGTGCATCGATAGTGACGTTACTGACGTGTGGCAGCTGAGATGTTTGTTCTGCAAAATTTTGCCAGATTGGCTTTTAATATGTTAACTTGAATTCACGACAAGGTTTGGCTGTAGCTAGTATTTTATTTTTTTATTAGAGGTCAAATTATAATGGTAAGGCTAGCTAGGGAGTAGTTACTCGTCTAATCTAATGGTTGACAAATTACGCCTCTAGTGTATTAAACGCTCTGTCTACGATGTTAATTTTATATTAGACGCCCTTTGTCTAGAAGACGCCCCCCATAACATTTGATCCAAAAAAATAGGAATTAGCAAATAGGAGCGAAAACATTCAATTTATTTCGCTTCTTGCTTGTTGAAAAAGGATTTGCCATGTTTGCGCATTGCATCTTTTCAAATGTCGAAAGACTAATGATGACAAAATAATGACCCTGAACGAGCCGGCTACTGAAAAAGTAACATGGCTTTGTAGAAGGCCTAGACGTATCAATTAAAATACCATAATTAGCATACTGACAGAGGAACTTTGTCACACAAACACTTTAGTACGAACAGAGTCAGTTTGCACATTGAGGGATAGTTATTTTAAAGATCCGAATAAAAAGCACCTCTGTGACGAGGCAGTCGAATTTTGTGTGGCATTTTGCAAACACGTCGAACTGCTCAAGGAGGCACGTTGGTGTTGCAATATTGTGTTTATTTAAAAAGTGTTTGTATACGGAAGACGATTTCTGCTTGTGACCATCAATGCGTTTAAGCAGACGGCGTGTATCCCACATGTAGTGATTTGTAATTATTCGAGACCCGAAACTCTTTGAGAGCCGTTGTAAGTAATTATTGAGAAACCGGCTCTAGATAAAAAAATGGATTTTCCCAGAAAAACTCCGACGCTTTTGGTAAACTATTTTTAAAACCCTAGGCCCGATGGAAATTATGGAAATTAGGGCATTTTCAAAACGCTGGTATGAAAAAACGAGAGCTTGTCTATATTTCATCTTCTCACGGTTTCAAGCTATATTTTATCTTGATCTTCACTTCCCTTCTATTTCTTCCACCCGAGCAAAGAAAGCAATACAACGTTTCGTGCTTTGTTAACACCAATTTTTTTTTACCATATTTCATATTTCAGAAGGTTATGACATCAAGAGTCTATAAATTTAGATAATTGGATGTGTCATTGCACAAGAAAACGTTTTTGTCTTTTGTTTAATTTAAAGGTAGTTTAAGATAAATTGGAAGGCTCACACCTGTCTAAACAAGCGTAGAGGAATAAGTATAGAAAGACATTACGTTCGACTTTATTCAATTTGTATTAAAATGGGTATGATCAGTTAAATTCCTTTTTTACCATTTTTGTCTGTTGTGTTATTTGAGTTTTATTTTTTTTGCTGCAGACGTTGATTACTGGAAGTTATAATTGCCAATCGAGGTCCTCTTTCAAACACAATATAAATTTCGGAGAGGCGATTAAAAATACAAACAAACAAGCATTAACCTCCAAATTATTTTTCAGTGCAATAAGTGAATAGCATCAGAGACTAAGAAATTTGCTGGCATATTTTGGGAGAGAAAGCATTTAAAGTTTATTAAACGGTTTGAACTTTCACGAAAAGTGAAGGGAAACTTCGAAAGCGACTCATCCTATCATCTCTTGAAGTAGGCACTGAAAATAGCGCCATACGACCGATACGATAGCTTCAGAGACATTCTCATTTAATGAATACACACACCGAAAAGGAATTCATCTTAGCATCGGATTTCAAATAAACGTAGGACTTAAATATGGGACTGATACTTCCACGCAGGAACATTGTGTGTATTTTTCGTTATAATTCTGTTTGCAAGTTGTTGTTGTTGTTTTTTTTATTAATGAAATGACCCACCCTCCTCACCCTTCCCTCAATAATTAAAAAAAGGTGACCCATTGCAGGGGCGACGGGGGAGGGAAGCGTTATCCATCCTCCTCCCTCCCCGGGGGTTGTTCAATACACCCGCACTTTAACGGTCCGTATAATCGATCCAACTGTTTGTTTCTTTTAATTTACATTGTTCCTGAAAAGCCCCTTTGGGGAGGTAACAATAAATTATGTATGTGTGTGTAGTATGTAATCCATGTTACGATCCGTACGGATCGTATGGACTGAAAAATGGCATCCAGTTTGTAAAGGGCCGTTTACGGTCCGTAACCTGCATCTCTATAGTGGAGCAAGAGAGGGTATATAGGGTTTTTCGATCCGTACCTACGGTAAGGATCGCAAACTGGTATGTTTACGGTCCGTAAATTGCATCTCGTTTACTTAGCGGGACAACACACTTGACAGCGATTTCAGGTTCCTCAAAGTGTTTTTCCGGTTCTTTTATAACGGCTGGTTTTGTGGCTTTTTTACTTTCAGACTGTGTAGATTTGCTATTTTTACATGTCTTACTTTTCAGGTCCTGTCGCAGTGACAAACTTCCCTTCTGTGGTTTTAAGTCCAGTTTTTCACGAATAATACTTTGCTTTGACTTAAGAAACATAGTTGGAACCCTTTTCAGCACCGCCACCTGCACTTCTATCGGAAATTTCCTCTGGCAAATGCCTTCCCAAGCTTCCCGTAGCCTGTTGCAACTTCAAGACATCGCTTACATTAGAAGTGATTACGTTCAAAAACCAGGGAGCAATTCTTACGAATATTGCAGCCTTTGGTTGCGATCCTGGATAGCACTGATTCCAGTTCGTTCCGCTCAGTGCACAAGTTTATGGTTTATAGAACGAGGAATATTACATTTGAATCGCGCTTCTTGTAGTTTATGGCTTATACAACGAGGAATGTTACATTTGAAGTGCGCTCGTTTTGGTATATGGCCAAGAGCCATAATGGGACAGAGAGGGAATCTTAGGGCGTTGGCCGGGATATGTGAATTTCACTAAAGTTATTTTTAGAGGTTTTAATTAAACGGAAGTCTAATTCCTGGGACGTCCGCTCATTTTAATCGATTGTTTGAAACATCATCAAGGTCCACGCGTGACTGCCTTAAAGCAAACAATGCAGAATATTGTGATGGCGATCGATTGTTGAATATTGAACATGACCCTTTTCTGGTGAGATTTACAGGCGTCTAGATTTCGGCATCAATATTTAGATTGATGAGCACATTTCAGTTCAAAAAATTGAAGTTAGCGTTCTTACGCGCAAGCGTAGCATAAGCGATGATTTGTCCGAAGAGGACTCAAATTCTGTTTCCTTCGTGAGAAAGCCGTGAGAAGAAGTCCGCTTAATTGTGAAAAGAAACAGACGAAAGTCACGAAATTAACTAAAATGCTTAAAATGATGCTGCTTGTTCCAACAAGTTTTTTCCTTCTGGTGGGTAGATCATATGCTCTGGAGGGTTCTAAGTTTTGATTTAACAAATTTGATTTTTGCCGCTTGCTTCACACTGAGAGGTCGTGACACGCGTGTTGATTTTTCTGTGGGTTTTGTTTCTGGTGGGCAGGATTGGCCCTCTGATCCAAAATTAACGCTCTTTGTTGCGGCTAAATGAGGTTTTAGGTTGTTTCTCCAAAGTGCCTCCTGGATCCGAATAACTAAAAGCGATTTTCTTTTGTCCGGGAATGTGATGGTTACCTGCAATGTTTTGACACGCTAGGCCCACAACCTTGAATGTCAAATGAATTTGAAGGGTTTTTTTCGCGTCCTCTGCCAATGAAGAAACAAGTTTTAGATACAACGTTCTGAGCGTCGAGTATTTCTTCCATTAGCCATTTGCTTTCGATTGGTTTCCAAATTTTTCATGACTTATTGTTAGAGCTGTTCTGATACGAAGTTCTGACCCATGGAACGAAGTTTACTTTCTAGTCCTTTGTTTGTTAGCACCTCTGCTGCTTTCCTGTTTTGATTTCTGCTGTGATTTGCTTCCATTTTAGCGTTTTCGTTCGAATTGCGCGGTCGACGTCGCTTCACTGGAACTTGATGTTTGGCTGCTTTGATTGTTTTGTGCGACGATTTTTTCGACTCCTCTGTTTGCCTTTTGCTGTTGTTTATTTCTTCCTGCCGAGGTTCCAGTACCGAAATTGAAACTTCATGATCAGATCGCTGTCCGCGGACTTCAATTTCTCCTATAAACTGATATATCATCTAGCAACAATCAGGGACAAAAGTAGTTGACACACTTGTTTAAAACGGGTGCTTTTAGCAAACATTTAATTCATCTATTATTTCATTCTTTTTAAACGCCGTAAATCCCCTCACCCCCCGAATCAATGTTGTCTGAAGTAAAGAAAAGACTTGAGGGTCCAAAATTCAACATTGATTTTGGGGGGGAAGGGGTTGGGGTAGACAGGGGAATGGGATAAGTATATCCACTATGCAAAAAGGGGCCATTTTACGGAAGTGTGCCAACACTTTTGTCCCTCATTGAAGTCAGTCATTTCCAACGAAATCGTGGAATCTAGCTCCCAGTCGGGAGAACCTTTCACGAGAAAACCATGTCCTTTGCTTACAAAATCACTTTGTACACTTTGGTCGATGAAACGCGCCTCCTCGCGGGACGCCATTATTTTTTGACAGAACTGACTAAAAGTTTGCGGACCTCTCGGGAAGCCAATTTCCGATTAATTCAAGCGTTTAATTAGTCTAAAAATAACTTTGGTGAAATTCACATATCCCTAGGGCTAGATTGGGCGTTTCCGTCTCTGTCCCATTATGGCTCTTGTATATGGCCTATAGAACGAGTAACATTACATGTGAAGCACGCTTTTTTGGTATATGGCTTACAGAACGAGGAATATTACATTGTTTTGAAACGCGCTTCTTGTGGTTTATGGCTTACAGAACGATGAAAGTTACATTGAAAGCGCTCTTGTTTTGGTATATGGCTTATAGAACGTGGAATAGTTAGAAACGCCCTTGTTTTGGTATATGGGTTATAGAAGGAGGAATAGTTAGAAGCGAGATTCTAGTGATTTATAGCTTATAGGACGAGGAGTGTGTTTGAAGCGCGCTTGTTTTGGTATTTGTAATTGGCTTATAGAACAAGGAACATTACTGTTGAAGCGTGCCTGTTTCGCTTTATGGCATATAAGAAGGAATTTACGATCCGTATCAATCAGGCATTTGGACCGTACGAACCGTAACACACTGTGCCCTGATGTAATAACGAGATGCACGCTTCGTATGTGCTCAGAATACGAACTGTTATCAATGCTGACGGTTTGCACGGAGCGTAAACTTTTTAGCTTAAGAATGGTCATTGATTCTAAAAATAGAAATGTCCTCACGCTTTTACATTGCAACTCTGTTTCAGCTTTTCAATTTAGTGAAGGACAGTTGTTTCGCCCTTGGCTGAGAGAAAAACTGTCACGCAGACAGCAAAATTTAAAAATATAGATTAATTAATGTCAAACAATGAAATGGACAAATGGCCCTTGGGGTACATTAAGACCATGTTTATTCACGAATCACTATTTTTTGTTCTAAATCACAGCTGTTCTAAATCGTGTCATTCATGATCTAAATCGCGTAATTTCTGTCTTAAATCGCGCTATATTTGCTCTATATTGCATCATTTCTGTTTCTTGCACGAGAATATGAGATGAAAAAGCTTTTTGCCTGCGCTTTTCAACAAACCAGCTACTAGCCAGATCGAATAAATATTGGTGCTAACTAAATTCTGCGATTTCAAAATGGCCGTAATAACAGACTAAATTGCACCCTACCCAGTTCAATTACTATTATTAACGTCTAAAGTATCAATGTTATAATTAAAAATTGTCATCCCTCTCTGCATCTTTTTCTCAATAAAGGTCGGACATATGAGTATTTTTTTTATCGTACATAGGAGGCTAGAAAGTCTTTCTGAACCGAGAATTATCTGACCTTCTTTCCAGTAATGCTGATTTGAAATAAACAGTTGTAAATTGGCCTTGGCTTTCGGGAAGGCTACAATAAATAAGTCATCGAGTTGAAGAACCCTTTTCTAACTTATGAAAAGCTATAAGTTTTACTGACTCGTGGGGAATCCGTGAATCCGTTGTGCAGACTCAGACTGACAACAAAGTCACATCCGTTCTCTTTTAAACTGCTTGTATCTTCCTTTCTTGCAAGGAGTAAAGGATAGTGACTTACTCTTTGATTTAAAGGAAATTTATTTCTGAAAGAAATAAATGGTTTTATGCTTAATGTTAGCTCACCCAAAGCAAGACTCCACCAACAGCAATAACCGACTCAATAATACTATCTAAAGGAAAATGGAGCATAAATAAATCTACAAGCTAGTGTCCCAGATATCATTGCGATTCCACAGTTCCTCCACTAGGTCTTTCACTTGACATGCGTCTGGTCTTACATCAGGATCTTGTTCAAAACACAAATGCATTACCTCTTGAAGCTAAAAAAAAGAATAGTATAAGTAAATTTTAAAAAATGAAAGAAAAACAATTGTTACTATAAACACCTAATAGTTATTTACAGTATGGCTACCTAATGTAATAGTTAACGTTTGCCTACTGTTCTCAACAACACTCTTAGTTTGTTAGCCTTTAGTAATAACGTGTACTTGACAGGCTTCTGAATTATGCATAAAAGTAACGTACAGTGAAAAATAATCCTCTAATAAGCCCCTGGGGAAGGCTTATGTTTTGAGGGGGGGGGGAGCTTAATAGAGAGGGGGACTTATTTGCCGGAGTGCATAGTTAGAATTACAAGTGGGGATTGGCTTTTATAAGGGGTCACACAAGGCTCTTCAGGAGTCAGTCCAATTGACTTTAATCAAGGTTCTCAGCTGTCATGCATATCATAATCAAGTGTCACGTGAGCTATATTAATGTCAATAATCGATCTATTGTTTGCATACGTAATATAACAGTTACCTCATCAAATTCATTAGAGTCGCGGCAATTCTTCACCAATTCACTCAGAACGCAACCGAACTGAAGTATATTCTTTCCCAAAATGTCCTTCACTGAGTGTCCATTTAAACTACATTCAGGAAAATCCTGAGAGATCCGCTGAGCGAAGCCAAAACTTCCCAAAACAGCATTTATTGGAGGCACCTGATAGAAAGTAAGGAGATATAAAGACATAAGAAATTTTTTTACTATTTATCGATCTCCTGGACCTTGGGGACGTTTCGTCACGTGACAAGACTGTGTCACAGCCTACTATGTCTTTCTGTTATAATCTATTGTCTGTCATCAGCCTCGTCCCTTGGCGTTCTCTCGCCCCGTTATCCGCGCAAAGTCTGGGAAAAAGCGGGCAGAAAACACTTTCTCAGCGAGTCTCTCTTGGTGACGTAGCAGCTCAAGGTAGAGTCCAGGATTGACAGAGCCAAGAACGTCTAGGAACTAGGCTGGTCTGTCATATGGACCCAATGCAAAAATGGCCGCTAGCCTCGCTTGAGATAATGGTTTCTTTTCAATTTTGTATACAGAAGAACGAGGCTAGTCATGATCAGGCTAATTTTAATTTTAACAAAAGAATATTAATCCAGCAGCCATTTTTGCATGGGTCTATTGGGAAAGTTGTAAAATCAACATAAAAATGCTAAAAGCTTAACGGTAAATAAAAAATAATAATAATAGTAATAAAAAATTTCAGAAGTTCATGGTAGGTATCCTAATTGTGCCAGCGAGGGTCCGAAGTCTCAAACGCACTACAAGGGGTCGAACAGGTTGGACATTTTAAATTCCATATGCTTTACTTATCTCTAAATCTCTGAAGGAGTCTCTAATGGCATCTGTCTAACTGGATAACAAATTTACGATGGTTGGCACACAGAAAAACTGGCTGCAAAAAAGCGCGAAGTAAAGTACAAACTTACGCCTTCCCGGGTTCTTGAGTCGGTTACTAACAAAACCTAACCCGCAGGTACCAAAATCTATGATATATGTAAGTCGATAAAGCGAGAGACGACACGGATGCTGCTACCCTAATGCTTTTTACTTACCCTTAATCCTCTACCAATCAATACACTGGAAGTTGTTATGTTGTTATGGACGACGCCTTTCTGTTCTAAGTGCTGTATTGCGGAAATCAAGTCCATGGCCACAACGATAAGGGAGTCCAGATTAAAAATAATCCTGTTACTTTTGAAATACTCCTCCAAAGTCGTGTTTGCAGAAAAGTCGTAACACAATAAACTATATATAGCAGAAACAGGAACAAATTGAAAGAAATGATAGATTGATTAATCGATTGATTAATATACATTTTTTAAGCCGGGTATTTCACTGAAAGTCAATTTCAAACCAGGCAGTTATAAGGAAAAAATGAGCTCTTTGTTTTGAAATGGCATGTAAAATACACAATTAATGGACAACATAACAGTGGTATTTTACTCAAGAACACGAAAAAAGTCGAAATTTTGTTTAAGACCAACCCCTTTTTTAAGGGGCGTCTTTCTGACGTTTGCCATGATAATAAGGGCTTAACTCCACGCCACAATCAGATAACTTGGAGCTCAAAATCCCGTAAACGCTAAATCTCTTGAACACAATCATCTCCTATGAGAAATCTGACAGTTTAAAAGAAATGAATGGTTTCAATTACAATGAACTTTTCTTGAATCTTGGAAATCCTGCTTTCTTGTAGTTCACATCACACCTTTCGGCTGCAAAAAGTATCATAAAAATAAATAGTATTTTTCCCTACATGTACAATAAGCCATTCGGATTACAACTATGTACAAGTAATAAGGGTCATCAGAGCAGCCTAAGTATTGCCAAGGCCCGACACTGTGTGGGGTCCAAGAATGTGTAGGACCGAGCATTTCATAATGTGATACGCGGAACCAAAGGACGAATATTTCAGAAATTACTAAGTTAGGCGTTAAGCTCGAAATTCGATCCGTACCCTAACTTAAATTCTTTCGATAATACATTTTCTTACGTCGCCATTTACATGTATTCAACAGTTGAAAAAGGTAAAGTATTTGTTATCTGCCAGGGGCGTAGCCAGCGTTTCGATTAATTTTAGGCCTGGCTGACTTTCATTTTCACAAATTGTACGCATGACTAGTACGCACTGACCACACCAACTCTGAGCTCTTAAGCTTTTTAGCTCACCCCAACAACGTATAATTTATTACAAGCGGTAGAGTAATCAAACCAAACATTTGTAGGCCCGGGCCCATGTCTGCCGCATACTTGCAGAGTGCCAGCAGTATTTGATTATATTGGGATGCTCCAGTCCCTGCCTAAGCTCTTTTGCTAATTCAACTTCCTTTTTCCAGTCCTCTTCTTTTATCTTTGAAAAGTGCTTTATCAGTCGAACACACGGGTTCTTTTTACTGCCGGACCACGCTACAACAAATCCCTAAAAACAAAATGAAAACTTCAGAAGTAAATTTTCATAAATATTACGTCAGCATAACCTTTAACTTTCTTACAATTTCCAAAAATGAACCCGTTAAAAGTTTCAGACTCTGCTAATTTTGACCAAAAAGATAAGGTCTTCAATAAAAGGGAACTTTATGATTTATTCGTCAGTCATGGAAAAGTTATTACAAAAGATAGTGGACAACACAGAAAGTGAAATTGATAATTGCAAAACATTTAGTGCAACTTAGCTTTGATGATAATCGCATGTTTGTTTGTTTGTTTCTTTTTTACATCACAGTTATTACACTCGACAAGAATTGATAATTCTGACATTGGTAATGTCATTCACTTGGCAAACACTCATAGACAGGCAATAGTGTAGTGTAGTAAGGCGGTTTAGTCCCATTTTTGCGCGGTAATACATTAACATCAATGATGTTACGGAATTACATGAAAAATCGGTGGTGGTGGTGGTGGTGGTGTTAGCTGAAACAATAAAAATGTACATGTAGTGTTGCTAAAACCAGTTCGCCTTTACTCTATTTGCACTTTTTGAGTACCCAAAATATATAGACCAGAACGAGGATGCAAAAATTATGGTTCAGTTTTAGGTGACATAATAATGCCGATAATATATGAGCATATTCTATTTTCTCTTAACCAATCAAAATATGTCTGTGACGTCGTGTTCCCAAGAACGGCGAATCATGTCAGACCACACGACGTCATATCATCATCCTGTGAAAACAGCCGTTTCTCCTCGCTCCTCGCCGCTGGGGACGTATCGCCAGGAGGAACGTCTACGACTCAGCGACGGAAATTACATACTGATAACATAAATTAACGTTTACATAATAATGATTTACGTCATCAGTATGGAATTTCTGTCGCTAATTCGCAGACGTTCCTCCTCGAGAAACGTCCCCAGCGGCGAGGAGCAAGGAGAAATGGATGTTTTCGCAGGCTATGATATCATTTGCATTTACGTACTCCTTCACAATTTCACAAGATTTCTGCGCAAGAAAGGGGAATAAAACATCCTTGTTATACTGCTGAAACTATTGGACGACCCAACAATATTTGTTTCAGACGTACGTGCTGATATGCGGTTGAAACGCTTTTGCATTCCTTTCCAAAGATCATCACCCCTTTCCATTAGCGCTCATAGATCAGTCTGCTATCGTATTTTTCGCCTCCGTTTGCCTTTGACGGTCAGCTAATTTTTTTTTTAATCGGCCGTTCCTCTTGGCGAGTCCTTAAAACGTCAATACTACGAAAATTGTCACAAGACCTACCACTGACACAGAAGTTTCATCCCAGAATACGTTTGGTATTTCTACCAGCTTCAGCTCTGTCTCGGGTCCCTCGCTTTCTTGAATCTTGTCTAGTTGACGGCTGGAACTGTTCGGATTCAAGGACAAGCTCAAACCGGCTACAAGAGTCGTCTGGGACTTACTTGGTACAACAGCGTTTCGGCGCAACATGATGCCTTTGCCCTTTGATACTAACAAAAAGAAATGATGACCAAAGTTCTTCTGTTAATATTTTAAGAGAAGGCACCAGTTTTTTCGGTGGTTGTTTCAAAGACTGATTTTAATAGGTCCTTCCCTCCTTTCTTTTTGTGTGAATACACACCCACCATAAAGAAATGGTAATAAACAAGTAGACAAACAGAGGGATAGTTTGCACTTTTAGACCTGGCAAAGGTCCAAATGGCCAAAGGTTATACCGGTTTCCTTAGCATGAAGCATGCCAAGGAGTATTGCTACTCCTCACTGGACAGGATGCTAGTCTATCGCAGGGTTATCCCCCAGCAGTATGTCTCGGTACCCATTTATGAACCTGAGTGAAAAGAGAAATGTTGAGTAAAGTTCCTTGTCTTTGGAAACAACGCGACAGGCGAGGATTGAAGCCCGGACCTCCAGATCCAGAGTTCGAATAAGCGGCAAATGGCGGCAAAAGTTAACATAAAAGGAGAAAGAAGCAATACTTTTCTTCTGGACGTCAACTTGGATGTTTGATTTCATGACATTTCGTTCAAATGTATGTGTTAAAAGGAATGGCTATAACGTATAACGTTTTATTTTGGGCAACTGAAAACTTGCCCCATTCTCGCTGATTTTCTCTTTCAGCTATTCTCTCATACTCATAATCTCTCTAACAAGCCTCCCCGTGTGGAGCATATTTTTTTAATCATTTTTTTTTCGGAGAAGTAAGCCTTGGTTATTAACTTCATACCAGTGAATATGTTACTGGAAAATCCAGGGAGCGGGTGAATAAGGGCGATTACGACAAGTACGGTGATATATACAGCGCTTAAGGAAAGGCGTTTTTAAAGAACGCACGTAATCGTAAGTGAGGTATTTTCCTTTTCATTATTCTTTGACGTTAACATATTTGTATTGCGAGATGTGTTTTGCCTTTTGGAGACAATTTGTCCGAGGATTTAGGCGAAACCACTGCACTGCCCAAGAATACAAAAAAGTCCATTTCCGGTTGACGTGCGTCGCTCAAAAACACCTTTGCTTAATAAGCTCCCTGATAACACACCTGGGTTTCTCTTCGGCCGCCTCACTGTTCGTTCCAACACAGAGGTAAGTGTATCCGTGTGGTCACCTACTTTTCTTTTGAAAAGTGGAGTAGAAAATGTATACAATATTGGATTTAGAGCAGAATTCAGTGGGAGAACAAACACCGCAATCCACACATAGGCTTGTTTCTCAGGATCATGAAACTTTCCGAGCAAGGATAAAAGGCCAATGACGATAACAGGCATCCAACACAAGAAATCAGTTAAAACAATGAACATCATTCTCCAAGCCATTTTCGATTCTCGCTTCATGTTTGTTGACCTGGCCTGTTTGGCAGCACCCTTGACGGTAAAGAGCATAGCTGTATACGCAGTGAGAATATATATAAAAGAGACAAAGTTTAAAATGATGAAAATGCCAACAGCATATTCCCAGCCAGCCTGTCTCTCTGTTGAAAGTTGAAGGGGAAGGCAAACAGCTGATTTTCCATAAAATCCAACTTCGCGCTTTTTGTCAAAGAAGTAATCAAACCCTAACGTTGGAATGATTGATATCATTATTCCAAAAATCCATATACCTCCCACAATAACATAAGCACATTTGCGGTTTATACGTCGCTTTTTGAACGGGAAAATAACACAAATAAGTCTATCGGTTGTGATAAGGGTCAGCATCAACACAGATACCTCACTTGACGCCATCGAAAGGACCCCCGTAAATGCGCATGTCAGCCCCGATCTCCAATCGACATCATGTTCGAAGTATTCACCTTGCCATTGTACATCTTTGATAGCAATGATAAGCAAATAGACGCCCATTAGTAGATCTGAAATAGCTAGGTTTGTCAGAAGAAATGAATGCACTTTGTTGTTTTCTTTCACAAAAACTCGCATTAAAATAACGAGAAGATTTCCAACAAGAGCAGTAATCCCCAATATCCAAACACAAATCTGAACACCTTTATTTTTCATTAAGTCAGAACAGCTAGAAAATTCGGCTTTGGGTGAGATACAGCGAACACCAGCCACTGCTTTTTTGGCATAGCAGCAAAGAATATACTCGTCCAAACGTCTGAAAAGAAGAAAAATATATTTATTGACAAAATCAAATTTGTGACTGTAAGCGAGTAAAAGTAGTGTAGTTGTTAGATATGATAGGATTATTTTGACTCGACTAATATTCAGTGAATAGTATGAAAGTAAAGAAAACTACTCCATTAGCAGCGGAGATTCGCTATAGCACCTAATCTCAAACTCAGATCAAACGTGCTCGTGGAAATTTGGGTACTAGATAGATATAATATAGCGCCACTCCTATATAATTATTTTCCATGCAAAACTAAAAAGAAAAACTCTTACTAGTTGTGACACTCACATTTCTTTCAGGCTTTTAAGTCCATTGAAAACGTCTTTTGGGAAGTTGTTTATACTGAAGGAGTTATGACTGAGATCTCTAAAAACCAATAAAGAAACATTTGATAGCTTTTCAACCACTAGCTTAATTAACACCTACTTATAGCCTTTAATATATAATAATGACAGTGTTTTAAAATATCTCTATAAGGGAATTGCCCTTATCGTTCAAACAGATTTCTCGCGGTCTGCGAGAAACTTCAAGATTTTCTGGTAACTCTACCCTGTTCTTCATCCCTTTTCACTCACAGTTTCTCCAGGGATGATAGCCCTGCAAATGTCTTTGAAGATAACCGCATGATCTGGTTGTCGTTTAGGTATCTGAGATAAAAACAAATACTTTTGTTTATCACTTTCGTTTTTCATCTTAAGCCGCATTTTTGCACTGACTTCATGTCGTAATTAATACTTGCCCTGGTAAATTTGCAGTTTTTGTGGTCAAAATTTTGAGTTTTAACATTGGGGACAAAACTGATATTCATTTGCCTAGTAAATTGACTGATTTTTTTTCGGCCTAGTTTTGGCGCTTTTTCTGTCAAAAGCGAATACGAAGATAGATTCTTTGAATTCATTGGGTAATCCCACATTTTATTATCCCACATAAATTATATCACGTCATTTCATATTACTTCCAGTTGAACATGAACCTTGGTGCAGACATGATCATGTGAATCTTGAAAGCGTAGCTTTTTAGGGAATTTGTACTGAGGCAAAAGACCAAGAGAAGCACATTGTTGATAGCCAGGGTTATTCCTTGATATGATTAACTATTGAGATAAATTTTGTCCACCCATCAGAGTAAAGATCACGGAAGGTAATAGACTGATTGCAGAATTTTTCGGTAAGCGACGAACAAGTAACAGCGTTTTTGAACTTACAATATCTTAAGCCTAGATAAACCATGGAATACGTAGTCTGGTAACTCTTTCAACTCATTTTCCTGAAGGTATCTACATTGGATTGAAATAAAAGTAAAATGATTTACAAATATACACTTGAAATCTGGCAAAACAAATGCAGTAATATGTCACTCACAAATTCTGTAAGTTCCTCGTCGAGTTAAACGCGTCCTTTTCAATCCTGTTTATGCGATTCTGTCTGAGGCTCCTTGGAAAAACAATATGAGGCAGTAATCAGATAAAATGTCGGTTTTAAGCGAAGAGTGCAATGACCAGTTTTGCGAAAGCTTCGTTCGCTTACTTACAAAGTAGTCAAGGACGCCAAAGATGTACTGAATGTGTTCGTCGAAATTGTGTCAATCAAATTAGCGCTGCAGTCCCTTAAAGAAAATAGGGAAAACCGGATAGTTTTCCAAAATTTGAATTTTATGATCAAATCTTGTAAAAGAAATTTTAAATAACAGAAAAAATATATATCAAAGAACTCACAAGGTCTGAAGATGGTACATTTTGTCCAACATGCCGATAGGTAAGGCCCGTATGAAATTCGAGTCAAGTTTCCTAAAATGTAAATTAATTCTTTGAGACCTGCCAAGAATGGCGATACTATTTCAAAGAAATTGAACTTCTAGAACACTTAAGAATAATTTATTTATTTTCAAGCCTCGAACGTTTGTAAAAGCTGTTGATTAACTATTTTTTTAAGTTTAAAACCAGGTAAGGCTTGGGACATTTATGTAAACTTTGTAATGACATTTTTAAAGCGACGTTTTTAAAAAAATTGTCTGCTTTCAGTTTTTTACTTACAACGTTTGTAGTACAGAACCATTGCCAAATGCACTTCTTTCAATGTTGAAGATGTGGTTTCCACTCAGGTCCCTGTAAACATTTTATGACATATTTTTTTTTATCATACTGATAAACTGTAAAATTAAACTTACTGTTAA
>CALNXI010001539.1:3404-16403 GCA_942486025.1 Porites evermanni | reverse complement strand
CGGAAAGACAATCTTAATATGAAATGTAATATAATTTGGAAGAAGGAGAAATCTAACACCATGAAGGTCAGAAAAATTCCGACTTCCTGGTGAGAATCGCTGAACTCACGACACTGCGAGTTATAGTTCGGATACTCTAACCACTGAGTCACAAGAGGCTCTACGGCGAGCGGGGCTGAAAAATCATTTCAACTATACACCAGGGAGTAGTGGTGTGTATAAGTGAGTTACTTAATCTCCTGACCCTGGTTGTTGAAATGGGTTAGGGTTAGGGTTAGGGTTAAAACCTGTAGAAACGCGTCGCGAGTAAATGCAAATTTTTGTCAAACAAACGTCGCTCTTATTTTTTGTAGGTGGAAATTGGTGAAACATCGTTATTGTTTTGGAGACAATAGAAGAACAAAAGATAACGGAAAGATCAAGTTATGGGGTCAAGTTAAGCGTGTTGCGTGACTTTGATCAGTTGCAGCATTTCTCATCCTTTCCCGCATTAAAACGTTGGAATGAAAAGTCTGAAGCTTAGCTTTTAAAATCTTGATAGCCATAATAAAAAGGGTGCCCAAAAAGGCAAGCATCTGGGAATTCGAAATCGACAATTTTGTCTCCAGCGAAATCCGGCGGATGAACAGTAATTTGCATATAAGCGTACGTGAAGCGAAATAGATACAAATTGCCGTGGTTATAAACACAACGTTTCCTCGACGTTTTTTCCTTTTGAAAGCGTAAATTCGCATGAATGAACTCAGCTTGCACAAAATAATATAAAATGAAACGAAGCAAATCGAAAAGTGGTAAAAAAAAGCCAGGATATTTCAGTTCGATGGAAAGTAAGTGTTTGGACTGTTTGGTTTGGTGATTTGCATACTGATAAGAACAATTTCTAGCACAGTTCAAAACCGTTCGACTTCCTGAATTGTTTTTCTGGAATTCTGTACATTCTGCTGGCCTAAATCGTTAAAATATCTTATGAAGTCAAAACATTTATCAAGTTGAGTGTTTGCATTTCCTTATAGAACAGAGAGTAGCGCGAAAGCTTCGATCTATTGATTTTCTTAAGTTAAATTACCTTTGTATTGTGGAAACAATACGCCAACACTTGAGTCTTGAATCAAAGGACGCGACATGCGTCGGCTTCCCTTGTGAGCGCGCAAATAGTCATGGGACCCGCGATCTTGCGGGCGACGCGGATCTACAGGCGCCGTTCCCTAATGCCAATAGCGCTATTCATCGGATAAATGACTATCTAGCGGATAAGTATTAGGGAAACCAATTGCGCTATCCACTGTACTGGATAGAAATTTACCCAGTAAATAGCGTTGTCCATCTTTCCAACAACTGGGGACATGTGTACTGCATGGAAATTCACAGCCAAATTTTGCAAAATGTTATGATAATTAGTATCCGATATCCAAACCTCGTTCACTATTGTGATTTCCTTAGTTTTCTCTTTATAAATTATTAACGAAGTTAAGTATGAGACTTAACAAGCGTTATAATTTTCAGGTAATCTGCTCACATCACGGCTGCCTTAGAAGGAATGTTCCTTGGGAAAGCAGTCAGTTTCCTTCCCTTCTTCACTGTTATCACCAGCTCAAGACTCTTTCGTGTACACTCGCAACTTGACGGACAACCTTAAATAGTAAAAATAGTAAAGAGAAATTCGTTAATTACATTATCATTGTAATAACGTTGTAATTTGTTGTTGTTGTTTTCGTTTTCTTTCAAAGAGGCCTTAATAACGTTTGAGCTGGCTGCATGGTGGAGATCTTCTCTGTAGTTTGTTCACCCCCGATGCCGTTTGTTGTGGTCGACAGTGTATATTAGCCACTTTCTTCACTTTGTTTCGTTTCCTTTTTGATATTGCATGTTTTTTTTTTTTTGGTTGTTTTTTTTTTTTTTCGCAGAGAGAACGTCAAGTCCTAACGTGCATATATTTTGATGAAGGGGAAGGGGTTAAGGAAGAAGGGAAATTTTGCTACTTACCTTCGTATTGGAGACACGCTTCTTTATCATCAACGTCAGCTATATAAGAGAGACATGTTCTAAAACTTATTTTTTAAATGACTCATATAAAAATAATAGTGTTAATAGTATAGGTAAAACTTCAGGCGTTGTAGTGCTGCAGTATGATAAGGCAACAGATAGTCCATTATTTGAGTGTTTAGGTCTTTGCAATTTGATATATTAAAATTCTAACATGACTACAAGGTTTTCTTGTCATAGTTTAAATTTAAAACAGTAAACTGATCCTTAAGGCAAGAAGAGCGATAGAGAAAATAAAGAAAGAAAACAAAAATAAAGTGTTGAATTATATTTGCCCGATATTTCGGTTTGCAACATAAAGCTTCAACGGGGGCTAAAAAAAATGCAAAAACCGTATCTATCCAAGCGCCATCTCCACCAACACTTTGGGGAGCATCGCCGCTCCATTCTCTACTATGGCCACTTTCCTAATCCTACTCCTGTCTCCGAACATTTTAATTAAGCCAATCACTCTATCAACGACGTCCTTCTTATTCCCTTAGAACTAATCCGTAGCAACCGTGACTCTGTCAGAAAAGTACGCGAGTTCACCTCATTAACAAAGCTAATAAATTGACTTTAGAACCTCATGGTATAAATAGACGTGATGAACTCTGCAATTAGTGACATTTATCTTTTTTGTAGCCTGTCATTTTCTGTTTGCTATGTATTCAAATCTCGCATATTTAACGTTCATCTTTTATCTGTGTATTCATTTTTCTTTTATAGCCCCCGTTAAAGGTTTGTGTTGCAAACCGAAATATCGGGCAAATATAATTCACCACTTTATTTTTGTTCTCTTTATTTATTTTTTTCTATCACTCTGACTCTTCCTGCCGTAAGGATCAGTTAATTTACTGCTTGATTTGGTACTCAAGATTTTACTGATCCTCACTGGTTTGTCGTTGTGGTTTTGCCTTCACAAGTGTTTCTTGTCATATTACTATATTTGGTTTGGTTTTTTTGGTACTCAAGTCTCCTCTGGGGATTGCGAGACAATGGAGTCACGAAAAATTTGCAATTTTGTTCCTAAAGACTAGAAGTCATGTTAGAATTCTAATATATCGAACGTGGGCTATTCCGGAGAAATATTACGTCATTCAAAATGGCGCCTCTCGTATGTCGGCCATCTTGGATGTAATTTATATTGTGGATTAATTTTGGGAATGTTATCAAACGTTTTGCCCTTTTTATAGAATCCATCGTCTCCTTTAAAACATGTTTACATTGCGTTATATCGGGAACCGTGCATGTTTTCTTCAAAGTGACTTGAATGTCATATGCAAACGCCGACCGCTGATTATTAGCAAATAAGAGCACTGAAACGATCTTCACGCGGTTAGCACTAGTTCTCATCATAGTGCCTGAAGGCATGATGAATCACACTTTGCAGCCGTCTAACTGTAATTCCTCACCTGCATAGTGTAGTTTGAAACCTAATCCATTAATTTCGTTATTGCTCACGAAAGTAATCACCATAACATTTGAAGATGATTTAACGAGGGCTGGAAATCTTTCTCCGCAATATTTTCCCAAAAGCGTTCTGGTCTTAAGTCCACTATGTATCTCTAGGAAGTCGGTAAGGCAGGAAGGATCGTCTTCTAATTGGAATTCCAGGAATCGCAGTTTTATGGTGTTTCCGCGGGGAACATTGATGGTCCACCGGCAACGCGTCAGCGGTGGATAATACCCAGGGTGGTGTGGGGATAAAATTATGCCTGACATTGTGGTAAAGTTTCTGCCGCATTCTGAAAAAGATAGTTAATTCATTCAATTCGGACCATACATATCTCCATGTATTGTGCATTTCAGTGTGAGTATTGTCCATGTTTTACATTCAAAAAATACGATAAATTCAAACTAAAATGTACTAGTCATGGAGGTATGTATAGTGCGCATTAATTTGGAAAAATTAGCATAACGTCAAAACAGTGAATGTTGTAACGCAATTTTTTACATGTTCGTAGGATAGGTTTGTCTTGAAATTTTAAGAAGTTGCAGTGAAGTAATCAATCTCAATGAAATTTCAGACATTATTATATACATTATGAAGATTGATGCGAAGCGATTTGAAAAAAATTCGTTCGAGTCGTTTCAGAGATTTTTCAAAAAGCGCTAAAAGTCCAAATTTTGAATGAAGTTGTACTTTTACTGGTGGTGAGAAAACGGGTTAGATCGCAAGAGAGTGAGAACGAAAACACACTAAAATTTCCTAGCATCGAACTATGATATTAAGCAGCATTCTGACGCTCTTTAAGATTAATTTGAGTCATTTATAACGTTTTTATGAAGTAATCTATCACGGCTATTGAAAATTTAAGGTTTGAAATACACTTTCGTTTTAGTCGAGTTCAAACATGCAGAATTTTTTACTTCTTACGGAGGTTGTTTGCTAAACACCAAACTTTAAGTTCCTAGTGTTGGATTTTCAGTAGCTGGTCTAGATCCCACAAAATTCGGCCTTTATCAATTTCAAAGTGTTTTGTTTATTGTGGTCATAGTAATATAGATTTTACTTAAAACTACATTTCCACAAATTTCAATCCATAGCCAATTACTGGTAAACGTTTTATAGCGATGGGCCAGGAAAAAAGACACTTTTAAGGCGATTGAAAAATATTGGTATGACCTCTGGAAAACTGTATCGAAACGCCTTAAAGCTAAAATCTCTATTGAAAATACAATCCCATTATAGTCAATTCAGTAGCGAAAGTGCGACCCCTTCCCGCAGAAAAGCCCTATTAGCCTTGGAAGTAACTCCCCTGGTCGTCTACGTGAATCTTGATATTTTTTTAAAAAAATCACTTATTTTGTTACAGGTATTTGTTTGGACGGGGCCCAAGACCACTCTCTAGAGAATGGTTTCCATTAGTGGATTCAGTGTGGACAGAGGGCCAATAAGTGTAAAAAATGTGGTTGTTTAAAAGATATTTGGCTCCGCGAGGACGTGGCCTAAGCTTAATAACACTGCACCTTTAGTTGCCGTAAGGGGCAATGGATGACAGTATCCTGGAACCACGTGAATACCTCTGACACCAATATAACCAGGTTCGCTGTCAAAATCTGCTTCAATAGATACCTGCAGAAATATTTAGCAATTATTGAATGAGGCTGAGTAGAATGTGAAGAATAGCAGATCGAGAAGGATGTTATCCACCGAAGCTGAAGTGGATATCATCCTCCAAGACCTACGTCATTGTTCACATCATAGGAAAGCCAAATTCAATAATTGTTTTAACATTCATTCAAAATATTTCTAAGTTCTTGACATGCTTACTTCCTCGTAGACTTTCTTCAAAACTTTGGCCAATTTCTCGGCACAGGATATAAACAGATGTTTTTTCTTGCAGATTCTCCTCAAAATGTAGATAAAATTCATCGGGCAATATGCTTTGCGTATTATTGCATTTCTTGAATTCAGTTTAAATCAGAAGTTCAGCTATTTCGTCTTTGAATAGCGTAAAAGCCATTTTTTAAGTTCACTTTTGCCCTAGCAGCCTCGTTTCCAATCAAATATATCATTGATCAGCCTCGTTTCCAATCAAATATACCAACGAATACTCAAGTCGCTTTGTTCTTTGCTGTTTCGTTATTACAGTTAATTGGTCTTTGTTAAAACAGCAAGATTTGAATACCGTCATTATTATAAAAATTTCATGTCATAATACTACAGAGAACTGGTTCTTTCAAGTTTTGCCTTATTTTCAGTGTCTTATGTACCAAATTCCCCTAAGACGTTTATTGGAAAAACAAAACATAAAAACTAAAGAGTTTATGTGGTGACTTGTTTTTCATCACCTTGTATTTTGTAACACTCGGAAGTGCCACTCTTCCGTATTTCCAGATCAAGTCAGTGTTGCTTGATTCGTCCACTGCCCACATCAGCCTCCTCTGGTAGTCAGTTAAATTCAGTTGTTGGTAAATACGAAGGAAGTGTCTCCCAGGGCCGTAGATTAGATATCTGAACCGCATACAGATTTTGTGACCCTCATAAGATCGTTCATACAGTGGACTCTCAAATGAGGATGTTTGAGATGGTTGCGTCATGTTGTTATTGCACACCATAAAGCGGTATCCTTTGATGGAGGAAATTTAAAAAAAAATGTTTAGAAATATTGACATGACGTCATAACTAAGCAAGAGGTTAGGCCATTCACGCGCCTTAAAATAAAAAACTCACAAAAACACCCAGAAACAAATCAATCCTGTTGTAGGCTTCTTAGGCAATTGATAAATTGCGTTCATAACTGCGAGGACCTTTCTTTATTTGATTTCATTTCCGCAGTTCTTATATGATTTATTTCATGTACATCTATCACATTCATCTCTTTCACGGGAACATATCAGTATATGAACACAATTGACCAGCTCCTAACCTCCGTGGCTTCATAGCTTGGTTGGTTAGAGCATCGCACCGGTATCCTGAGGTCACGGGTTCAAATCCTGTTGAAGTCCTGAATTTTTTTCAAGTTCTTAAGCAATCGCATAAATTGTGTTAAATGCGGGGAACTTTTTTCATTTGATTCAGTTTTTAATAATAATTGATAGACTTGAATTTAAGGTAAAATCTATCACTTACTTTAGACTCAGTCTCATTAAACTTATCGATTTGAGGACCTCAGCAAGGGGATATTTGATAGAATTTTTATTGATTTGCTAATTAAAGGTAATAAATTGTTATTATTCATTCAAAATATTTCTCCGTTTCTTTTTGGCTAAAATCCCACGCATAATTTATCACAGCCACGGTTGGAAAGAATTTTGCGACATGTGAACTGGTGACGTCAATCGTGAAGCAAAATTATAAAGATACATACTTAGAGCGCTTAGCAAAAGTCAGAACTGGCCGGTCGGACCTATGGCCGAACCAAATATTTTGGCAATGAAATAGGCTTTTTCCAAGAGGTTTTGCTGAAAATCATATCCTTTGTGCATAATATTTAGGATCTGACTGATCTGGATGGTTAGTTTTGATTAAAAGAGGAATACTCATTACGATGGGAATGGGCTGGCCGGTCAGTTCTGACAAATGGAAAGCGCCCTTAGTTACATACTTAATTGCACAGCTCCCCCTTGGGGGCTCTTTCGCAATACATTGTGACCCTCGCTCACCACATGCTTTGTGTGTCTTAGATCACGGATACGTGCTTATTAAATTGCTACAACAAAGGTGGACGTACTTGGCTTTGTTTTAGTAAAATTAGCACGTCAATCTTTTTTTTTTCTTGTAGCAGCTATATGTCAAGCTAAGCGTGCGTTTTGATTGACCCCGAAACGTCGTGTTATAAATCTTCCATTTTTCTTCTCAATTTGAGTATTAGACACGCTAAGCACGCTATGTGTACAGCGAAATGAACCGCAACTGATAACTGTAGTAGTCAATAAAACTGAATGTTTTAGCCTGTTTTTAAACTAGCAATTATTTTGAAGAAATGATAAAACAATTATTGAATTCGGCTTTCTATCATCTGACGAATTATGGAGATCTCCATAATTCTTCAGATGATACGGAAGCCGAATTCAATTATTGCTAACTATAGTATCTGCACGTTATGTGGCCGCGGTTACTTTCAGTGTGTACGTCACCTTCAGGATCTGCGCATAATGCAGGTTTTTCGACTTTCACTTCTCCAACAACACCAGTAATAAACTGCGACCAGGGTAAGAGAAGCCCAAGCAAAACGCCTTTACCACAGCCGTGTGACATCCATTTTATATCCTCCCTTTTAAGGGCTTTGTTAAAGATGTTAACATGGCTTATCAGACCAATGAATTGTCCAGCTTTAAGATTTTGTGTTGCCAGATCCTCTGTCAGGCCAACAATAAATTCACCTTTTCCTGTGTAACATTAAGTGACAGTAAGATTTTTGGAAGCTTCGTTTACCTTCTTGGAGACTAGAATTTTTTTTGTTTCTTTTTGTCCTTTTTTGACTCGAGAAGTCACCTTTCATCTTTCAACTTTCTACACAAGTACTTTCTCAGTGGTTTCAAAGAAATATTCCAATAATTCAGTTTTTATCGTTAAGTATGTATTTATAACTGATTCCAGGTACGAGCGAAGTAGAATAAGGTCGGCCTATTTAATTTCAAGTTCTACTCAGAGCAACAAAGCTATAGCATGGCAGCTGTGCATACCAGAAATCGTTTCCCCCTCAGAAAATTTGGTTCCTGAAAATATTGACCAGTCGTTATGTAGAGTGACGTTTCCGCCTTCAGAAGTCCATACCAAACAAATATGATGCCACTTGCCGTTATTTGCTGCTGAGTTAGTTTTGGTCCTAGAAAAAAGGCAACATTGTATTAAGAATTAACCCATTGACTCCCCGCTGCGATGTTTTATGGACGATAAAAACAAACAAGATGAACATTTCCCTGCCTGTTAGGAAGAGGCAAAATAAATTGAAATTAAGTACACTTACGGCTTCGACTCGCCTACATAAATGTAGAATCCTCGATAGTCCACAAGTGCAATAGCAGGGATGTATTTCCCCTGAGTTTCATCTCGGACTCTGTACCATATAGGAGTCCCTGCACTCGTATTATCGGAAGTCTTCATCCAGAAGCAGATCGTGAAAGCAACGAGATCTCGAAGATCAGTAGTTATGTTGACATATCCATTGTGATTTTCAACGAAGTTTAGTTGGTAACTACTTTCCTTCATAAAGCCTATAGAAAGATAACATCGAGTTTAAGGCCCATTTGCAAGAACTGCCTTTCTCAGTGAAGATCGCGATGCATGAACTACATAAAAAGATATTTTGATATCTAACACCTAGCTTTACATTACAGTACAAAGGCTCTTTTTAAAATGTACTGAAAATTAAAGGGAATAAAATGTCCCCCTTTTTAACAACCTGGCTCTGATTTTCTCCCCTTGCTTTGCAAATACGATTTAACTTGATTGGTAATGGCGGCCATATCCAGACCCACTGCTTGTTTCCAGGGTGAAACACTTTGGTTAGAATTTTTCCATCCACATAAACCTTCGTAAAACTGAAAACCTCCAACGTTTACTAGAAAACAGTAGAGGAGAGAGAGAGACTTGAAAAATTTGACAGCAAGATATGTAATGAAGACAGCACCTAGAAAACAAATGAAAAACATTGAGGTAAAACGGCTCAATCATGCAATTGGTGAATTAAGCAATAGACCACACTTTCTATGGGTTTACCGGCGTGATAACCCACGCGGGATGTTGGGAGAACACGAGAAAAGCTTGTAAATCACGAGCCGAAGGCGAGTGATTTACAAGCTTTTCGAGTGTTCTCCCAACATCCCAAGTGGGTTATCACGCCGGTAAACCCATAGAAAGTGTGGTCTATTGCTTTTATAAAATAACTTTTAGTAGAATGGAGTCTTTTAGGGAAAAAAATATGCTTTTAGTACCGTGATCAAGTCATGTCTTCTCTCTAAAGTCATCATAAGCCAATCATGACTCATGATTTAATAGCGCTGAACTTTCTCAAAACTCAGTTCAGTCAAACAACAAACAACAGCACTTCAAAACACGAGTTTTTGCGCTCATTACGATAACTTATGAAAGCTGGTTTTCAGGAAAAGTCAACACATATTCATGCGAACGTACAATGAAAGAATACGTTCATGGTTTGCTTACCACAGAAGTAGAAATTAATTGAACATCAGACTGTACGCAGCTGTATTTTGTTGAGTCGATCGGTAAAAATTTCGTGCTTACAGACGGAACTGGCAGCTATTGTAATGGAGGACTTCATTCACTTTTTACAAGCCGCAGTGGTTTAAGATCTGTTTTCTGGACTTTATTATGGTCAAGAAATGCTGCGGTAACGACGTGGCCGCATTTGCGAAGTTGTCGCATGTAACTTTATATGCACGTACAGCGACCGATGGAAATATGTCAGTGGTGAAGAAAGGTTTCTTTGGCGTAGCCACATATTGGCGCTAATATTTGTCGATTTGTGAAGTCAGGTGGTTTGAGGTAGGTTATGCCATCGATATCACCGAATAATTTGTGCAAATGTTGGAAAAAAACAGCCCGAAACTCTGACATCTTTCATCATCATTGGCAGCTTGTTTACAACCTACAGCGGCCGATTTTGTACCATATCTTGATCAGAGATCTCTTTTTGTAACAATTTCTTTCATTAGGGAATTTAATTTTGACATAAAATAAATCAAGAATGCTAAAACTATCCGTTTTTTTGCTGGTTGGCACATGGTTAAGTTTTCCTAAAGACTTTCTACACCAGAAATTCACACAGTTGTTGTCTTTCTCTGCGATTTGGCATCGTCGTGAAATGTAAACTGCTTTCCAGCTTTGTACTTTATAACTTCTAAAGCTATGGCAGTCGCGAATTGTGACCCTCAGTAATAAAATGTGGAAACCAACGCTTTTGATATTAAGAAGGGCTACGGTAAGTAACTTGTTCTGTTTTTTAGCCTTTCTAAAATCGTTGTTTTCCGGGTTTTGTTTATGGCTTCGGTCCGGATGCCTTTTTCTATGGGTTTACCGGTATAATAAACCATAGGTTTTTGACCAATCAGATCACGCGTACTATCTCAGTTATTTTATAATTGACTGATAATCAATAATCTGTACGTAAAGGAAAAAATAACAACATAAGTAAGTAAGTAAAATTGATTGATTGACTGATTTACTCAATTCAATTACACAGGTATTAAAAATAATACAATTAAAAGCGAGAATCAAATATATAAGTGATATCTGCATAATCAGGACAGTTTATACAGAACACAAGGATTCCTCATAAAAATTAACTGCCTGGAACAAACAATAAAATATAAAAAACTATATATAGGAAAATTCTAATCCCAAATATTTATTCATAAAATCTCGTATGCTAAAAGTAGTAAAAATTATATACATAAAAAACTATATAAATCTATATAAATCAAAATAAAATTCCTTAACTTTCTTACGAAACAAAGATTACTGATCAGTTATTTGTAGGACTTTCCAACACAAATGAACGAAGACTACAAAAGGGTGGTGCTGGTTCCTCTATTAAGTTTCACTGCACCACAAGTATTCCCAATCCATACCTATACATGCATGTATTGTATTGTTGTAAACAAAGGGGAACTCACGCGCTTCTTGTGCGCGGGCGCTCCGCTTTTAACTATTATTGCTAGCAAAACTTTCATACCAATACCCCTGCAAAGGGTAAAAGCTTCTTCCGTCGTAAGTGGTCGCAGAAAGACCATCAAATCGCTCAGCGAACCATGGAATATTTAGCTTGTGTCCTTTTTGAAACCAAGCTCATATAGTCGTGTGATTTGTCAGGATGAGGTCAATATCTTGACCAGTATAATGTTGTTCTCCTGTGTACACACCATTCAAGTACAACTTTCCTGTACAGGTAGAGCGATTCCAGACAAATACCATGTTTGTCCAGATTTTTGCATGAATGTCTCTAAATTTTAATAGAAAATCGATATAGCCCACAATCATTTAAAATTCGTATGGACTTATATGTGTCCTACTCGAGAACTAGAATGTACAGCACCATACCACATCACATCGAAATTTCCCAACGATCAGCCTTTTTTAGCCTTAATTAACTATGCAAATTAAAAGGCAAATAATTCGACCCATTTTGAGTCTATCAACCATCGATTGGAAGCAAAATCATGACAATAAATGTCTAGTAATTTTTTATGGGCACTCAGCAAAGTTGATTCTGTTTCATCGTCTATCGTAATTCCTTACCGGGCCTGGTATTCAAGAACAAGTGGAAAAGAATCTGTGTAAAAAGACGTGCGAACGCGTTTTTACTAACCTATCACTCGTCATATTAAGCAAGGTCTGCACTACACCACTTCGTCCCAATTCCACGAATACTTTTCTGTGATTCACATACAATCTAAACTGTCCTGGTGATGACCAATCAGATATGAGATGTCCAAGATAGTGTGAATTGTGGATGTTAAATCGAAGGGCGATTGAAAAGCTGCTCTTCGTAAAATTGATTGCAGGAATTTCTACATAACCAGATCTTCCGTCAAGGTGCAAAGATTTTATCCCTCCGTCAGTTTGGTATGAAGCAGTACCTTCCAAGCTAAAAGCATATGGAATAATGTTTCTCATATATTCATCAGGCTTGAAATTCAACATCATATCTCTATCGTTGAGCATAAGCACTAATAGACGTTATAGTCCTAGCAGTATCAGGATGCTTGGGCACATGAGCCTTCTTTAGTGGCTGCTTAGTTCCCACCAATGTCCGCCTTAGTAGTAGAGCATCTGGACTAGTGACCAAAATGTCATAGCTTCGATTCCCATTGGGCCGGAGTATTCGCGTTTCTTTCTTCCGAGCCGTCTCTGTGTCACTGACTGAAAGTTAGAATTCTTTGCCAAAGTTTTTAGGACTTGACATATTTCGATACTCGGATAAACAATTTGTAATAAATTAGCAACCGCCTTTACATTTGTGTTCTATGCCTATTTTCAAAACTCTGTCTAGCCATCATCTTCTGAATATTCCACACAAACCCCCAATTTTATTCATTCTTGTGTAGTATGGGAGTGAAAAACTGTTTACGTATGTGTCCTTTAAATCGAGTGCGTGTTTTTAGTACTAACAATGTAGATCATCGTATTGTACATTCAGTATCGCAAGTTTTAAGTTTGTTACTCAGTGGCATGAGAGGACACAGAGGCTTTTTACTGGAAGTACCATCCCACGCAGTGATGTTTTCTCCGCGGGCAGCTAATCCGACTTAATCCCATTTAATATGTCGCGCTCCTCGAAAGTGCGAAAATTTTCTTGTCGTGTATTAGATTTCAGATGCATTTTCTTAATCTTCATTTCGCGCCAGAATAAATTAGTTTGCGCGCAAAGGGCTCCTAAAAAATCACAAGGTTTGTCCCACCTCGAGTCCACCTTCTGGAGATACGCCGGCTTGGTAGCTGGAATACATTGCCGAGGCGAAGATCTGGCATTTTTTCCTCCTCGTCGTATTTTCTTCACGGCAAAT
>CALNXI010001538.1:75179-119591 GCA_942486025.1 Porites evermanni | reverse complement strand
AGGAGGAAGGACATTTCAATGACAAGAGAAAACCTTCGGGATTTGATACAAAGCAAATCTTCGTCTCACCGAGTATACGCTACTCAGGACGTAACACCTACGCGAAACCCAAACGGTGAACCTTTTTTGACTTTTTGTACTTGTTTTGCGTCAGGTCCTTGTTTATATCTTCGTTTGCAGTTGTTATTTTACGTGCTCTTGTTCTGCATACAATATTTATATAGTCACATGTACCCTATTGGTTATCGAGAGGAGGCTAATTGACTAATTTTTAAAGATACGAGCAATATACCAACGATTGTATGGTATATCTGCGTAGAAACGAGGTTGATGGAAGGTATATTTCATGACCACGAGGCTGTTTGGGCAATAATGAACTAAAAACTGGTGTTAATGTCTATGTGAAGACGAAATAGCTTAATTTCTGACTAAAACTGAATGGACGAAGTGCAAGAATTCGCAAAACATATTGCTTGATTGACGCTATTTTCTATTTGAGGAGTATCTGCAAGAAAAAATCATATGTTTATATTCTGAAAACTTGCCGAGAAATATAATAGGCCAAAGTTTTGCAGAAATACCACGAGGAGGTAGGCCTGTTAGAGTTGAGGAATATTTTGAATGAAGAATAATACAATTTTTCAATTCGGCATTCGTGCAATGAAGAATTATGCTGATCTTGGAGGCTGTTAGCCACTTAGGACGATAGCATTCTCCTCGATCGGTTCATCATACTCAGCCTCTTTCAATAACACAAGGGTAGATGACTTGAATTTCCTGAATTCCAGTATCAGACTAAATATCTTTACAATCATTTATTATTAGTAGCAGTCTTTTACGTACCAATTTGCAACATTCTATTGAAACCAATTGAAACCCGGAATCTTGATTATAAGGAAGATTCAAATTATTGCCATGACGTCATCCTAATTGAACACCGCAGATAGTTGTTTTAGAAGGACATTCAGGTGCTTAATTTTATTGCCTTGAAATTGCTAATTTTTAATCTTTTTTCTTTTTTTTGGCTGTTTAGTTTTCTGGACCCTGTGACGAAGAAGGCCTTAAATGCCAAGGTTGTTCTTCAACTGTATATCAACCCAGATAGCTATCAGGTTGGACCACAGACAATTGCTGCTACCTCTGAGATTGACCCTAAGTTTAGCAACCAGGAGATTGAATGGTTTACAAAGGAACGTGGATCCATTATTCTTTANGATCGGTTCATCATACTCAGCCTCTTTCAATAACACAAGGGTAGATGACTTGAATTTCCTGAATTCCAGTATCAGACTAAATATCTTTACAATCATTTATTATTAGTAGCAGTCTTTTACGTACCAATTTGCAACATTCTATTGAAACCAATTGAAACCCGGAATCTTGATTATAAGGAAGATTCAAATTATTGCCATGACGTCATCCTAATTGAACACCGCAGATAGTTGTTTTAGAAGGACATTCAGGTGCTTAATTTTATTGCCTTGAAATTGCTAATTTTTAATCTTTTTTCTTTTTTTTGGCTGTTTAGTTTTCTGGACCCTGTGACGAAGAAGGCCTTAAATGCCAAGGTTGTTCTTCAACTGTATATCAACCCAGATAGCTATCAGGTTGGACCACAGACAATTGCTGCTACCTCTGAGATTGACCCTAAGTTTAGCAACCAGGAGATTGAATGGTTTACAAAGGAACGTGGATCCATTATTCTTTATGGACTGCTTGTTAAACTTGATGAAGCTGATTAAGGTTCTTTTTTTTTAGGATTTTAAGGCTCATCGCCACACCATCGGGGGATGTTTTGCTTTGTTACAGTTTTGTTTGAAAATACGGGGCACACGTTTCAGCTACGTGAGACTTACGAGAGTGTCAAAAATCATTAAATTGAAAATTTAAAACACTTTTCAGCTCACCCGATTTGGGATTTATCAGATCGATTAGCGTGGTGAAAAAAATTATTAAAGTAGAAGTAAAAGAAAAGAACACTCCAAGTCTCAATACCAACCGGTATTCTAATTGCACCCGATTTAGTAAGAATCTTGTAAGTGAATGTAGTTTCCTGGTTGAGGTAATATAATTAATTATGGTTTCCTCGTGCTTAAGCTGACTCGTGCGGAATCCAGAGAATTATTCTTTTCAGTTTTCGATAAATGCCTCGAAACCTGAATTTAATGCTTGACCTTTTACTCTTTAGTCTGCCTTACGATGTTAATATTCACTGACTACCTTGCTTTTAAGACGCGAATTCCTTTTGGCGACTTTGAAAGGGGAAAATTGGATTGATTCATATTGAACCCTCTGATATACATGTATACTTTTAACTTGTCTGAATCTAGAAGAGCTGCATACTGAAAGTTTGTGTAAAAACACCTTATCAGCAGCACTTGCTACACCCATTTTAATGGGTGTAGCATTGGGCAGTAAGCTAACCGTGTGGCAAATGACAGTATCTCTCAAGTGCAAAGTTTATCTTTGTTTTAATAGTGATGGTTATAGTTTTAGTCATAAGGCTAAAAGCGAGCCGTCCATCGATATTCTTTTAATTACTGGAATTAAAAGCAAAAGCTTAACTGATTTTAAAGCAAAAAGAGAAAATTTTAGATCTAATTCGATCACAGTAATAGTATTGCAAAGAATTCTTACCCCTAAACCCCATATAAATTCATACACTTGATGCTTTCTCTTTGAAAAGATTAACTTATACGAGTTCAAAGAAACAATACACAAAATCTGGAGTGCAATGAAGTCCGTGATCAGTTTTAAGAAAACCTTGGTTTTCCCATACATTTTCGACAGTTCTAAAATTACAGAAAATGTATGGAAAAATTGAGGTTTCTAAAAATTGGTCACGGACTTCTTGGCACTCCAGATTTAGTGTATTGTTTCTTTGAACTCGTAAGTTAATCTTTTCTAAGAGAAAGCATCAAATATATGAATTCAGGGAGAATTAGCTGGCTTTCAATTCTAATACAAATATTCTAATTTCCCGCCATCTTGCCCCGATTACCCATGATGCAACTATAAGCGTGAACTCCTCTATTGACATAAATTTTTCATTACATTTCATGACATGAATAAATACGCCTGACTTAAAAACAAAACAACTCAAACGAGACAAAACTGTAATAATTACTCAGGCCTTGGATGCAGCTCCTGAGTAAGCAAGAAAATGAGGCCCGAAACTTTTCCTATATTCTGCTGTAAAAGCCCGTGGCGAAGCCCTCCTGAAACCAGCTGTATTTCATTTTGTGGTGGCAGTGGAAGAACAAGAATAGTTATAAATTTGAAAACTTTACTGAAAGATTTCACCTGTTGTCCGCCGTAAGAGCCTGCATGAACTGTTACAAACGCAACCATCGATTAATCCCTTTGCGATGCGACACTTTCCCTCGACGAAAAGCCAAATCAACAATTCAGTTCTAAAAAACTGAACAAAGAAGACAGCAGTTGTATTTCATTTTGTGGCGACAGTACAAGAACACGATATTTAAAAAACTTAACTGAAATGCAAAGAATACTAGGTTGATCGTGGAACATGAACAAAAGCGTGACCAAGCAAAAAAGTAAAGCGTAAGAAATTTATTTTTGAAAAATTTGTCGAAGTCGAACACAAGAAACTTCAATTAAGATTTTTACTCAACCAACTCCGTTAGTTGCCCCTAACAGGGTTGAATTTTGTGCCAAAATGAAACGTAACGTCAATGTCTGGGACTCCCTTCCCTACCCTACTGAGTTTTCCCAAAATGGACACTTAAGCGTTGTAGAAAAATCTTCGTGCTATAGAGCTCAATTCATTGTGAAAATTTGCGCCAAGAAAAACGCGGGTTACCCAATTTCATTTCGCGCCTGAAAATTGCCAGTCACTTCACTTCGACTACGCTGACGTCATAACCAAATTTTCTCGCGTCGATAGGTTTCCATTTACCTTTGGGAATGGGGCTCCGCTCGCGCGCTCGTGAGGCTCTGCTATAAAGAGCCGGGTTCGTTACTATCCAGACAAACAAATGTTAAAGTAAACAACTCTACTACATGTTTACTTAAAACAACAACAACAACAACAATAACCACATCCATCTGATGTGAGCAGTACGAGTAATGGGTTTTTAAGACCCGTGCGATTTTAGCCTCCGTCCACACGTATCCGTTTTTGTTTGAAAACGGCTATTTTTTTCTCCAGTTTGGCCTACCTTCGTATCCGGTAATAACCTGAGATCAGGCCCAATTTTAGCAGTTAATTTTTTCATACATTATCCCTTACGTGGTCATGCTAAAATTGGACCTGATATAGTCTCACAAGTTTGTGGTTTCTATGGTTAGACTTTGGCCGCAATGCTGATTGGGTGTTAGAACAATGCCACAGACCTGATTGGCTGACTGACAAACCAAGTCAAACAACTGCCATCCGGCACAAGGCCTGTAGCTAATAAAAACGGAAAATCGGTTTCTTACCACATTTAATACTATTCTAATCGATACGTAGGCGCAATTACCACCAACTTTCAATGGCCTCATCTAAACGCCATTTAATGTTTATCAACCGATTCAACCGAATGTGTCCGCTTTATTTTAGAGTATTGCAAGACTGTTTAAAGTGTGATCATTCGCACCTTTCTGAGCTGAGGTGGAGAAAAAGGTAGAAGAATGACTATTGGTAAGTTTAATTTACTCACTTTCTCTTTTTTATCTCGTTCAAATGAAAATGCATCTGTTTTTTCGTCGCGAGAGAATTTTCTTTAAAAAGGGAGGCTGGCTATGGGCGCACATTTCAATTTCGCCTACAAATGTTTTCGTTCAGGGTTTCGCTTTATAAAGAGCAACTCGTCAGAAAATATACAACAGCAGGGCCAAAACGCGTCAAAACTGACGGTTTCTTATAAACAGAACTTTGTAAGTTTTGTTTGTTGACTTGTTTAAGACTTATTGCCTTCAGGCAGCTGGCCATTTAAATGTTTTAAAACTGGNTCACAAGTTTGTGGTTTCTATGGTTAGACTTTGGCCGCAATGCTGATTGGGTGTTAGAACAATGCCACAGACCTGATTGGCTGACTGACAAACCAAGTCAAACAACTGCCATCCGGCACAAGGCCTGTAGCTAATAAAAACGGAAAATCGGTTTCTTACCACATTTAATACTATTCTAATCGATACGTAGGCGCAATTACCACCAACTTTCAATGGCCTCATCTAAACGCCATTTAATGTTTATCAACCGATTCAACCGAATGTGTCCGCTTTATTTTAGAGTATTGCAAGACTGTTTAAAGTGTGATCATTCGCACCTTTCTGAGCTGAGGTGGAGAAAAAGGTAGAAGAATGACTATTGGTAAGTTTAATTTACTCACTTTCTCTTTTTTATCTCGTTCAAATGAAAATGCATCTGTTTTTTCGTCGCGAGAGAATTTTCTTTAAAAAGGGAGGCTGGCTATGGGCGCACATTTCAATTTCGCCTACAAATGTTTTCGTTCAGGGTTTCGCTTTATAAAGAGCAACTCGTCAGAAAATATACAACAGCAGGGCCAAAACGCGTCAAAACTGACGGTTTCTTATAAACAGAACTTTGTAAGTTTTGTTTGTTGACTTGTTTAAGACTTATTGCCTTCAGGCAGCTGGCCATTTAAATGTTTTAAAACTGGTAAGCTTCATTAATATTGTTGACTAATTCATTGATATATTTATTTCCGCGCAAACTGTTTTTTACTAAGCAATATATTATTTTGTTTGTCAAAATTGAAAAAGTAACTGGAGAATAAATTCAAACCACTCTATTTCTTTTCTTTATTATTATACATGTAGCTATAAACCATACCCTCCAATAACCCCCCTCTACTCATGCAAATGAATAATAAAACAAGTCAAACTACTACTATCCGACAGAAGGCCCGTAATTACTAACAAAAGAAAATACGGAGGCTTGTTAACACATTAAATACCATTGTAATCGATCTGTAGGCATTTTCTATTGGCTTTTCCCAGTTGAGACTTATTGCCTTCAGACAGGCCATTTAAATGCTACAAAACACGGTGAGCCATATTATTTATTTATTTATTTATTTATTTATTTATTTATTTATTTATTTATGCGAAAACAGTTTTTATTAAGCCCTACTCTATTTTGGCATAGATCAAAATACCTAAGAACAAAAGAAAATTGAAAGTAAATGCGGATAAATTCAAACCACATTATTTCCTTTTTGTTGTTGCTGTTATACATGTAGCTATAAACCATGCTCTCCAATAACCTCTCAATGGCTCATTTACCTTCCACTTTTTTTGAGTTTGCATACTAATGCAAATGACTGACAAAACAAGTCAAACAACTGCCATCCGGCACAAGGCCTGTAACTTATAAAAACGGAAAATCGGTTTATTACCACATTTAATACTATTCTAATCGATCTGTAGGTGCAATTACCACCAATTTTTAATGACCTCATCTAAACGCCATTTAATGTTTATCAACCGATTCAACCGAATGCGTCCGCTTTATTTTAGAGTATTGCAAGACTGTTTAAAGTGTGATCATTCGCACCTTTCTGAGCTGAAGTGGAGAAAAAGGTAGAAGAATGACTATTGGTAAGTTTAATTTACTCGCTTTCTCTCTTTTATCTCGTTCAAATGAAAATGCATCTGTTTTTTCGTCGCGAGAGAATTTTCTTAAAAAAAGGAGGCTGGCTATGATATTATGGGCGCACATTTCAATTTCGCCCAAATGTTTTCGTTCAGGGTTTCGGGAAAAAAAATGCTTTAGGTAACTAAAACAAGGTAAAGGGAGAATCAAATCATGTGCATGCGTTGGTTCGTGTCTTGAGAAGGGAACCGGTTTAACAGTTATTATGCTCGGCGATGTCGGTAGAGAAAGTGAGGCTAATCTACAGTACTATTAAAAATATCATATAGCTTACAATGTACCGACATGAAAAAGATTTATACTCCGGGATCGATGGTACGAACAACTGTTGCATGTTCACACTGCCACTAAAAGGCTGGTACAGAAGCCTGTCCGCAACGCAACTATCTATATTCGAAATCGGTGTGTACTGCCTCAACTTTTATGGAACATGGCACTTAAGCTTTGTAGTAAATTTGAAATTTATAAACCAGTCTCGCACATTGTATAAAAATGGCGTCATATCGTAATAATTCCCTTTCACTTTGAAATAAACGTTTTGAGAGTGTTTCAACTTGCTTAGATAACAATATATTATGCTACCCTTGAAATTAAAGGTGATCTCGTCATCAAGCATCTAACTTACGAATAATACTTATATCTCCGCTCATTTCTCATGGACTCACTTAAATTATAGCTTGTTAGTTTTGTGACTTACAAATTTCGGTTACGCCTCATTTTGTTAAAAAAACGGTTTGCATAGAGTGTATGAATATCACTAAAAACGTCTCGTGTGCATGATAAGACAAGTGATTTGAAACCCAGCAAAACTCCCTTCTTCTCACTAAATATATTATATATTAGGTGTGTCAGGATGCATTAATATACCACAAGTAATCTTATCAGGAAAAAAGTGAGACTTTACTTCCCTAAAAACCGTTTTTGAACCGTCCCCATAGGGGCTTTTTCCGACATAAAAATAACATAAAGAAAGCTCCTATTGGCCGTTTCTGCCTTTGCTGTACGTTGGTGATATATTCTTGATGCATTGATTGCTGGTTGAAGGTGCAATATCCTTCGATGGAGGACAAAAATCCTTGGAACGGTTATGGAAAACCTTCCTTCCACATCCTTAACTTATCAAATGTTCAGATGTAGCATAATGTACACTTCTCTAACCACTTGGATACCGCGACTGGCCCTCCCCTCCCCCCTCCAAACAATGTTGGGATGAAGAAACACTTTTAGGACAGGGTAAAGAGTACAGGGGTGCACAAACTACAACATTGCTTAGGGGAGAGGGGGAAAGGGGGAAAACTTAAGGCAGATAATTATTATGTATGGAAGCGCTCTTGCTAGCGGTTTGTTAACATTTTGGTATACTTTGACCAATTGGCAAATAATATTTAAACCGCTAGATGTTTTTTTTTTTTTTTTTGAAAAAAATGAGATTCTTGCCGACGAAACGTTGTTTTAGGAGACGTTTGAGTCTCAGTATTATCGATATATTGTAAGGCAATAAAATAAGGGCTACGATTCGCTAATTTTTTATCGGATGTTTCCTGTTTACAAGTGAAAGCCTCTTATTATTCAAGGGTATTGTTTCCAAGTTTAATTTTGACGTGAATAGCAGTAACTAAGACCCTGTTTACATGGAGTGGGGGACTCCGGTCTAGTGGGGTTGGTTTCTTTTGTTTTCACGCTCTGTGGGACACAAAACAAAAGAAACCTACCCCACTAGACCGGGGTCCCCCACTCCATGTAAACAGGGTCTAACAATGCATTTGAAATATGCAGTATTGTTAGATATTGTTGTGCACGAAAATATGAAACTTGGAGACAATACCCTGAATAATGAGGGGCTCTCAGTGAAAAAAAACGTCAAGATTTCTGACAAAATATATTAGCGAATTCTGACCCTTATTTTACTACCTTACAATATTTCAATAATCTTAAAAGGTCATATAAAAGGACGGTTAATCTCAAGAATCGTTATGAATAACTATATCGAGCCACCTTAAGGACAGGGAACTGTTTGTCAAGAACATTAGTATGTGTAATCAAATGGTGACGAGTGAAATTAGGGAATAATTTCACGCGCGTTTTGTCCAAATCCTTATAATTTCCAGAGCCATTAGCCGAGGGAAATTAATAGGATTTGGACAAAACGCAAGTAAAATTATTCCCTAATTCCACGAGTATACCATTTGATTACCTATTAATATCATGGGTGACGAATTACGTTAGCAATCTTGGTTTTTTGACATGTTTATCCTGGATCGTATCGATCGAGAACTCCACTCTCTCAAATGTTTAGACCTTAAATTTGGCTTATAAAGTTCAGAATTTTTCAGACTTTTTCGGCAAAATACCTGTTAGAGTTGATGTTGTCTTGTGCGCTCAGGTTTTCTAAAGCGTCTTTTTGTGCCCTGACATCTTCATTCACGGCATTTTAAAACTTCGTCGCCATCTTGACACTGAGACGTACGGAAGGTTGCCATGGCAATTTTGTAATTTCACATGTGAAATTACAAATTAACGCTGAAATTTCGCGCCAAAATTAAGGAGTAATTCGTCACCTATGATATTAGCGAAATAACGCTTTCTCTAAAGGTCCAATCGGTTTCAAATCGAGCAAAACTTTTCAGTGCACGACTTTGCATGTTTCATTTTTGTAATTATTGGCCAAACTTTTGTGTTCAGTTTATCAGCAATCATTTTGACCTTTAAAATGTCGTCAAGATGACACCGAAACGTCGTTCGTTCTTACCCGCGTTATTTTTTACTTGTTTCTGAATAACTAGACATTTGCTCATATATTTTATTTCTGTACTTATTCTGTACTAATTCCTTATTATTACTTTTTCTTATTCCAGATCCTATCTAAACAGAAAGGAAAACAGTACTGAAATAATTGTTTAAGGAATATATATAATAACGACAATGGACATCTGGATTGCAGTGTGGCTTACTCAGTTTATCATGGTGTTTATTATCAACGCCTTCACTCTCGTCGTCTTTGCGAGGAGCTGCCATCTACGCAGGCGCAACACGTACTTGATAATGAACCTAACTGTGGCTGATTTACTGATCGCAGCCGTTTCAGGACCTGAAACCATTCTGTTTTTTATACCAAACAAAAGACCGAAAAAAGGCTTCGGGGTTTTATATTCAATAATCTCTGACATGTGTTGGATAGTTTCACTGGGTAACCTAGTTTTAATTTCTTTGAGCGATTGCACACAACACTGTACCCATTTAGGCATTGCTTACTTGGGAAAAGCATTTACTATAAGATTATCAGTTTTAGTTGGTTCGGAGCTTTGACTCTAGCATGTGGTCTACAAATCGCTCGCATGAATGATGTACCCCTCGCAGATCAATACTCCTGGATAATTTATATTTGTCTTACCCTTGCAGTACTAACAACATCTTATGTTATAATTATATCGAAATTTCTTAGAAAAGCTCATGTTCAGCAGTTAGGGTCAGTTATGTCAGCAGAAAGAAAACTTTCAGTAACTTTATTCATAGTTAGTGCTGCCTCTGTACTTACTCTTCTTCCCTGGGTAATAACTCTTTGTATCTCGATAAGTTCAGACCGTTACTTCTGGATTCAGTTCACACCTATGAATATAGCATCAACATTTTATCACCTTAATTCCATATTGAATCCAGTGATCTACGCAATTAGACTGACAGAGTTCAGGAGAGCTTCGAAGGAGCTTTTCTGCAAAAACAATTCGTATCCAGTAAGGCAGGATCAACCTATTGGACTGCAAGTAATGTAGACATGGACTCTGTATGCAGTTTCGTGGACTTTTATCAATTATGTGTTCACATTAAATGCATCCATCGACAATTAAGATCCCTCCAACGTAGACAATAGCTTTGTTTAATAATGAAGATTGTGTTCCACCAAAGGAAATTTGCATAAATAACTGATAAATCGCAGGTATTCATCGCTCACTTATCAACAGTCAGTAAGCTGACCAATCAGATCGTGATACAAAGAAATTCTAATGGCTCCCTCGCCTTTTGTTCTCTTCCAGGCTACGCAAGGCTTGCTTCGCTGGCCGATTTTCTTTTTCGCCCCGCTCAACTTCCGCGCCTCTTCGCTGGCTATATAACCTACACAGAGAATGAAATAAAAGGCTTTGTCAACTCCAGTCAATCAGTAGGGGTGATTACGACTAAGTTTAACTATTGAAAATTTAAAAAAAAACCTGACGACATCTGATCGAAGTAAAACGCTATTTCGAGAAAGGTTGTCGGGAAAACGCGTTTAAGTGCACGCGTCAACCCCGTATGGTATTGTGGTTAGTGTTTTAAAGTTCATGGTTCCCAGCTTGTTTCAGTATTTTAGGGAAAGCTTAGAAAATGGTGTATGTAAATACCTTTGCCAGTCAGTGAAAACAATAAATTAGGTTCGGAAGCCCCAGTGTCAAGAAGTTATAGAGAATACTTCATGGAAAGTGCTGGCGTACGGTATTCACACACGAGTTGTTTTTACAACGAGTGGTTAAATACCGTACGAAGCACTTTACATGTGGTATTGTGTTTATTGTATACATACTGAGACTTTCATCATTTTGGTGGCCTTTTTATTTTAAATATTTCCAAAATGCTTAAATTTGCCGCTACACACCCGAGAAATAACAATGAAAACGAAGTATCAGCTTTTTAGTAGAAACGTTTCTTAGAAACATAAATGACGGTAAGGATATGAGCTAATCCAAGAACTGCAATATCTTAACTGTTTGTTCTGAATGTACAATTGAAAATGAGTGAATTTAAGTAAGATGGCCGGTTTCAATACAAACTTAAGCTTATAATTGGAAGACAAAGTAGCTCCGACAAAAAGAACAATATAAGCTTACGTCTTGTTCTGTTTTGCCCCTTCCGCTGTTGTTTCGCCGGTTCTCCACAGTTTTCTTTATCGACGGTGAAACAAACGAAACTATTCCACTCCATTTCTGAAATATTTTTCACTTTTTTAACCAGAAAAAATTCGTTGAGAAAAACTTTGCTCCTCGAATGTGTGCAAAGCGGCGCTCAGCAAGCTGCAAGAAAAGGCGGAAATTTTGAAACTGGTATCAAAGCTGGAGTTGAAGAAACGGAGTACGAATTCAGCTCCGTGTTCCACTTACAGTTTCCAACCGGATTTTCCAAACATTTTTTTGTAAATTTTGAACAACCCACATCTCTGAAGTGGCAGTGGAAACTGACATGACGAGGAGAAAAATGAGCACACAGTGCACTGACAGTGGCGACTTTCTCCATTGGAAGGCATTCAACTGTCTCAATAAGTTATCGTCTTAGTTGTCAATGCACAGAAACCGTTTCAGTGCAGAATAAACATGGTTAACCAGGGTATGAAATTTTAAACTCTCTTTTCAGTCGTCAACAAAAAAATACAAACAAACAAACAAGTCGAAAACGGTTTACTAGACATTATTTACGAGCTGAGATCCTAAAAAAATTGGAGTTTTTAACGAACAGGATTATCACATGCTATCAAAGTAAACAAATAGGATCCCTGAAAAGCACCTACTTAAACAAGAAGGATCTCTGCGACAGATTCAGTGTTCAAGCCATACGGGATACCTCTTGCGCCTGCACGAAAACCACACCGGACAGGGCTTCTGTTCACACATAACAACGGTGATTTCGGCGCGATTTAAGTAACAGAGCGAAGCCTCGCCATTTGGTTCAATCACTCCCTGTCACATGCAATTAAATGAGCTCATTTTGACGCAAATGTTTCTTAAGCCCGGGCTTAATGAGTTAGGGTAGCTGTGCCAGTGACATTTTATTACCTTAAGCCGTCCGCGCATCGCTTATTGCTCACCGCTTTAGTTCCAAAGAGTGTAATAATCATTTGAAGCCAAAAACGACCCCTCCTGTTTTTTTTGCAATGAATCGAAATGGTAATTCCCCTATTTTTTTTGCGTTTTTATTATTAATGGGTACTCTTTACATTACTCTTTTCATTATATAATTACTATTGCGTGATTAACGATAGTTTTCGAAACACACACACAGTCACGTACACACACAAAACGAACAAACAAGAAACATGTGAGTTAACCAACAGCTAATATAATTCGAAACGTGTAACTTGCAAAGAAAGGATAGAACAGAGGTTTATTACCATATTTAATACCATTTTGATAGATTGGTAAAGTAAAATATGTCTGTTCTTTCAACTGCGCTCATCTAAACGAGCTGATTGATGTTTAGCCACGGCTAAAAGCGAAGCTCTCGATGATATTTATAGTTTGCTCAAACAAAATATAAAACCGTGTAATGCTAAGCGGCGAAGGCAACGCTGGAGAGCGGTGAAAAACAACAATAGGTCTAATTAACAAAAAAAACAACTTTGCACGTACAGCAAACTTTTTTTGTACATTTCTTTGCTATTGTTTTGCACGACTACAACGTGAAACTTCCAGAAACTTCTAAGTTGCACGTTTTATGGAGGAAATGTCGTACGTGTTCTCGTTCACTTTTTTTTTTTTTTTTTTTACCGCTCATTTTCACTTTGGTAGCCGCTAGCTTTTCTCATTTTGTCACCGCAGCTACAAAATTTTTCCAGTTGTTCTTCCAACAAAAAAAAATGTCTCCTTTGTTTTCTCTCTCTCGCTCTAGATCTCTGTCGCCCTTTTTCTCGTTGAGCTTCGCTGGCCTGCCGCCTACTTTCTCTTTTTCTCTGTCTTTCTCCTGCTCTATATTCCAAATTTGTGGACATGACAATGAATCTAAGCTAAAGACTTTAGACAACACGGATGCAGAAACGATTTCCGCTTTAAATTTTCGTCTTTATTGACTCTGTCTCTGCTTTACAAGACGCTGGCGGCTATGCGATTTCCCGCCGTTGCATTTGGGTTGCCATACCTGTTGATTGCGTTATTTTACAGTGGTATGCCTGTTGTGAGGACAAACGGTCGCTCGGGCGGCCGTTGTACAGTCGCGTGTTTACCAAATTTTCTCGGATGGGTAGATTACTTCATTTTATTACCCATGGTGATCCGCTGGCGCGTTTCGCGCGTGAGAGCTCTGCTTTTATCGAGGTCTTTGCCGGGTGTGTAGTTTTTCGTGGTTCGAGTTGGTGCCTGAAGGTTTCTTGACTCATGCAGTGAAAAATATTACAGACTGTTTCTGGTGACTTATATCATTCACAACTTTATAAAGAGAAGTAAAATGTAAGTAATTGAAAAATTTTAATATTTTCGGTATTTTTCTTTCTGTCTTTTTTTAAGTTTTCTTTTTTATATCAAAGGAAATGAAAAAAGGCAGCTGTAAATTAAACCTCCCAAGAGGAAGTATACAAAGAATTTTCAAAGACAAGAGGAAGTAGATTTATAAATATATGCGTTTAATCTAGACAACGGAAATTTTCCCTTTGTCATAGTTAGAAACCTTCAACAATAATCCCCTTAAGAGTTAAGCGTCAAAACCTTCCAGAAAGTTTAAGTCAGCATAATATGAAAATGATTGCACAAATAATTAAACAACTGCTACTTAGCACGAGCAATATAACTACAGGAACAAGAAACTACGAACGCTTATTACCATATTTAATACCATTGGTCTAAACATTTGGCAGTGGCAATAATGTCACAAACTTCTAATCACTTCAACCTGAAACTCAGGAGCTAATCTGCTAACTAAGGCAATTTTTATCGAAGCGGTGTTCCAAAGTTTTTCTGCTTTGAGTACACGGTCCGTTTGATAAAGACGTGTTACAGCAGACTGTTTCTAGTGATTATCCCACCTTTACAGAGAAAAGTGTGTAAATTAATGAACATTTTTTTTTCCTTTTCCAGGCTTTTGTCCATAAACTACAGCTGTAAACGTATCTTCGCAAGAGGTAGTTTTCTCACGAAAAAAATAACTAAGAGCCCTCTCAGTATGCACATATTCCTTGGAGTATGGTTAGTCGTTTAGAATTAAGCTATGGGCTCATATTTGATCATGTCCAGATTGAGGAATCTTGTGCAGTCCCAGTATAGAAAGTAAAACGTTGATTAAAATACTATAAACGATAAGATATAAGTAGCTTTAACACATCGCTTTAACTTTAGTTATTCTGGTGCAGGTGCACCTAGCGGGTTTGTATTTGAAAACTATATACTAAGGGCATCCTCATGAACCACTTTCACAGAATAGTATATCATTTTTAAATACCAACCTATCCTACGCTTCAAGAGGGTAGAGATTTTGAACTTTGCTTTTCTGTTGTTGTTTTATTTTGTTTTTTTTATCGCTCAAACTTACAAGACCAACTCTATTAAACTCCAAGCAATGTAGACAATAGCTTTGTTTAAAAATGAAGATTGCGTTCCACAAAAAAAAATTTGCATAAAACATTAATAAATCGAGGGTATTTGTTGTCAATATTAATCGCTCACTTGTCAACAGGCAGCGATCTGACCAGTCAGATCATAACACAAAGAAAGTGCAATGGCTCCATCGCCTTTTTGTCTCCCTCATGGGGGCTAAGCTCGGCTTGCTTCGCTCGACGATTTTCTTTTTCACCCCGCTCCACTTGCGAGCCTCTTCGCTGGCTACTACTTATGAGAAAATAAAATAAAAGGCTGTTTCAATTCCATTCAATCGGTAGGGGTGATTACGAACAACTTTTAATATTGAAAATTAAAAAATCTGACGACATCTCAACGAGGTAATACAGCTGTTTCGAGAAAGGTTCTCGGAAACACGCGTTTAAGTGTACGCGTCAACCCCTCATAATATTTTGGGCAGTGTTTTTTTGTTTTGTTTTTTTTTTTTAACTTGAAGGTTCTCAGCTTGCTTCAGCATTTCAGGGGAAGCTTAGAAAATGGTGTATGTATAAATACCCTTCCGCTGCTCCCGGAAATTTACCGATAAAACTACGCAAAAAAATCGTGTTCCAACAACAACAAATTGATTAATGAAGCTGGGTCTTTGTGCAGCTCCGATTCAGTGGAAGAACAAAGCGAAAATGAAGAGCAATCAGGTCGACCTATCCAGCGTCAAATTCCACAGTCACAGTGAGGGAGGGCGAAAACAGTACTTGTCAAGAATAATTTAAGCACAGCGTCCTTCCCTTTCGGATTTTTCATTCAGCTAAGTTTGCAAACGGCGCACCTCTGATGTGATTTTCCCTTGGTTTACCGGAAATCGGAAGTTTAACCATGCGTTTGGAACCTAAAAAAAAATTAATAAAACAATTATTCCATTCGCGTTTGTTGGATATGAGATAATTATAGCCAACTCAGCGCTACGCGCCTCGTTGGCTAGTACCACCTCATATCCAACGCGCTCATGGAATTAGCAATTAATGAATGAGGCTGAGTAGGATATGAAGAATTGAGCAGATCGAGGAGGGTGTTATCCACAGAGGCCGAAGGCCGAGGTGGATAATAATGGTGGATGATGATGATGATGATGGTGGATGATGAAGATGATTATGGTGGATGATGATGATGATGATGATGATGATGACGATGACGATGACGATGACGATGACGATGACGATGACGATGACGATGACGATGACGATGACGATGACGATGACGATGGCGATGGCGATGGCGATGGCGATGGCGATGGCGTTGGCGATGACGATGACGATGACGATGACGATGACGATGACGATGACGATGACGATGACGATTACGATGACGATTATGATGTTGATGATGATACTTATTATGATTATTATTTGAGGAAGATGATGATGACGATGATGAGGAGGATGGGGATGACGATGATGATGGCGAGGGAGAAGGCGATGGCGATGGCGATGGCGAGGGCGATGGCGATGGGGATGGCGATGGGGATGGCGATGGCGATGACGATGACGATGACGATGACGATGACGATGACGATGACGATGACGATGACGATGACGATGACGATGATGATGATGATGATGATGATGATGATGATGATGATGATTATTATATTTCTTTTGCATTGCTCATCGCTTTAGTTCCAAAGAGTGTAATAAACATTTGAAGCCAAAAACGACCCTTCCTCGCCTTTTGGCAATGAATCAAGCAAAGTAATTCCCCCATATTTTTTGAGTTTTTTACTCTTAATGAGTACTTTTTTACATTTCTCATTACAGTATATAATTACGCTTGCATGATTAAAGATAGTTTTCAGAACACACATACAAAACGAACAAACAAAAACCAAATGAATTAACCAGCTGCTAATATAATTCAAAACGGGTAACTTTGACAGAAGGGATAGAACAGAGGCTAATTACCACTTTCAATACCGTAACGATTAGGGTTAAACTTGTCATTCTTTCAACTGCCCCTGTCTAAACTTCTGTGCAAATTGATGTTATTGTTATCGAGGTCGTTTTGTCTAGTTTTTCGTGCTTCGAGTTTGTGAGAAGGTTTCATGACTTAGTGAAAAGTATTACAGACTGTTTCTAGTGATCATTCGCATCTTTACCTAGAGAAGTAAGTATATTTACAAAGTAATTGAAAAAGTTTAACATTCTCAGTAGTTTTCTTTCTTTCTCTCATTTTATGTTTTGATATCAAACGAAATGAAAAAACGCAGCTGTAAATTTATCCTCTCTAAAGAAAGTGTTCAAAGAATTAAAGAGAAGCTAAAAGCGCTCTTTGAAAAAAAATAAATAAATAAATCCCTCTCATTTTGGTCACACGTCTCAGTTAAATTAGGTGTAAAACGTCTTTTAGAAACAGGCGGCAGAATTTAAAACTGCTTATGCTTATCTCCCAGAACTTATCATTCAGACATGCCATTTGTTACTCTAGAAAACCTGTACAACAACAACAAAAAGGAAATAATGCTACGTTTGAACTACATAACATAAATTTCCCCTTTTGTCATGAGAAATGTACAACAATAACATATATAACATACTTTTTTTTTCTTTTCACAGGCTTTTTTCAATAAAAATACAGTTGTAGATTTATCTTCGCAAGAGATGGTTTACTCACGAAAAGAATAACTAAGAGCCCTCTCAGTATACACATATTCCTTGGGGTATGGATTAGTCGTTTAGAAGTAAGTTATAAGCTCATATTTGATCATGTCCAGATTGAGGAATCTTGTTCAGTCCCAGTATAGAAAGTAGAACATTGATTAAATACTATGAACGTCAAGATATAAGTAGCTTTAACATATCGCTTTAACTTTAGTCATTCTGGTACAGGTGCACCTAGCGGGTTTGTATTTAAAAACTATACACTAAGGGCATCCTCACGAATCACTTTCACAGAAGAGTTTATCATTAATACCAACATATCCTACGCTGCAAGAGGGCAGAGCTTTTGAAATTTTTGCTTTTCTGTTGTTCACACTGTCGTCTTATTCTGTTTTTTAACCCTCCGACTTACAATTTCCTAAAACAGTAAAAAGATCGAAACATGGCTTCAAAGCTTTATATTTAATAACCGCTGACACTTTTTGGATAGCTTCACTGGATAACCTTGTTTTAATTTCTTTAGGGTGATTTTAGCAACCCGTATATCCATTTCGGCATTGTTTAGTTAGGAAACGCATTTGCTGTAAAATTATCATTTTTAGTTGATTCGGAGCTTTGACTCTTTCACAGAAGAGTATCCAATGCCAACATATCCTACGTTGCGAGAGGGTAGATACCTTCGAATCTTTGCTTTTCTGTTGTCGCTGTGTTGCTGTTGTTGTTAATATTGTTTTAATACGTTTCGTACTTAATTCCGTTTTCTTTTATTACCCCAGATCCTATTAAAAAAGCAGGAAAATAAAACAACGACAACAACTGCAACATATTGAACTGAACGATGTCGACTAATGAGACAAAAAACATCTGGTTTGCAGTGTGGCTTACTGAGTTTCTTCTGATGTTTATAATCAATGCCTTCACTCTCATTATCCTTGCAAGAACCCTCCAGCTACGCAAGCGCAGTACGTACCTGATAATAAACCTGACTGTAGCTGATCTACTGATAGCAGCCGTTTCAGGACCTGAAACCATTCTGTTTTTTATACGAAACAAAAGACCAAACAAAGGCTTCGGGATTTTATATTCAATAATCTCTGACATGTGTTGGATAGCTTCGCTGGGTAACCTAGTTTTAATTTCTTTAGAGCGATTGCACGCAACACTATACCCATTTAGGCATTATTGTTTAGTTGGAAAACGCATTTATTATAAGATTATCATTTTTAGTTGGCTGGGAGCTTTGACTCTAGCATGTGTTCCACACATCATTCGCATGAATGATTCGGCCCTCGCAGATGGATACCCCTGGATAATTTATATTTTTCTTACCCTTACAGTGCTAACAACATCTAACGTTATAATAATTTCAAAATTTATTAGAAGACCTCATGTCCGGCAGTTAGGGTCAGTTATGGCAGCAGAAAGAAAACTTTCAGTAACTTTATTCATAGTTAGTGTAATTTATATTTTTCTTACCCTTACAGTGCTAACAACATCTAACGTTATAATAATTTCAAAATTTATTAGAAGACCTCATGTCCAGCAGTTAGGGTCAGTTATGGCAGCAGAAAGAAAACTTTCAGTAACTTTATTCATAGTTAGTGCTGCCTCTATACTTACTCTTCTTCCCTATGTAATAATTATTTGTATCTCGATAATTTCAGACCGTTACTTATGGATTAAGTTCACACCTACAAAGATAGCATCAGCATTTTATCACCTTAATTCTATATTGAATCCAGTGATCTACGCAATTAGATTGCCAGAATTCAGGAGAGCTATGAAGGAGCTTTTCTGCAAAAACACTTCGTATCTAGTAAGGCGGGTCCAACCTATTGAACTGCAAGCAATGTAGGCATGGACTATATAGGCAGTTTTGTGGATTAATCAATTATATGTAAATATTAAATGCATCCATCGAATATTGACTATTAAGATCCCTCAAATGTAGGCAATAGCTTTGTTTAAAAATGAAGATTGTATTCCACCAATGGAAATTTGCATTAAACATTAATAAATCGACAGGGTATGTTTGGTCAACATTCATCACTCACTTGTCAACAGTAAGCGATCTGACCCAACAGATCATAATACAAACAAAGTCTAAAGGTTCCCCCGCCTTTTGTCTCTCCCAAGCTACGCTTGGCTTGCCTCTTCGCTCGCGAGTTTTCCTTTTCTCTCCGGTTAAAAGAGGAGCATGTTCGCTGGCTACAACCTACCCAGGGAATAAATTAAAGGCTTTGTCAACTAAAGTGAATCAGAAGGGGTAATTACGACCAACTTTTTTAAAAACCCTGACGACATCTGAACAAGGTAAAACAGCTACTCAAGAAACGTTAACCCCTTATTTCTGGTATTGCGGATAGTGTTTTTAAATTCCCGGTTCCCAGCTTACTTCAGCATTTCAGGAAAAAACTTAGAAAAGGGTGGATGTACTTAACCTTGCGAGTGTGAATATCAAAAAATTAAGTTCGAAAGCCATAGTGTCAAGAACTTTCCTCATTTTGATACTGTTGTTGATTTGAAGCAATATATCTGATGTTTTGATCAAAAACGATTTCTTAAAACATAAGCAAGCGAATATTAACGGTAAAAGCCGACGTTTCGGTATCATCATGACACCATTCTCAAGACAAAATGAATAAATAATGCGAAGATTTGATTTCTATAGTCTCTACAAATTAGCATTATTCATTATTCTTGTGATCCTTTGTTATTATGCTAATTTGTAGAGACTATAGAGATCAGATCTTCGTATTATTTATTCATTTTACCTTGAGAATGGTGTCATGATGATACCGAAACGTCGGGTTTTAACGTTAATATTCGCTTGCTTATATCTGATGTTGTTATGTAAAAACAAAACAGTGATAATATAAGAAAAAAAAAATAAAAGAAAATTCCTTCCCAGAGAGTGAGCTCAGCTGCCTCACCCAAAAGAAAACCGATTAATTAACTGTATTCAAAGCGCTGCTTCTTCACCTACTCTTTTTCCTTAGCCTAGTTTTTATATGTCGGGAAAATACCAGACAATCAGGGATTTTACTGTTTCCCGACTGTCCCAGATTTTGCCGACTAATGAAAACTAGAAAAGGTAGATATTCCCGATCGTCTGGGATGGACGGGGACAAATCTGGAGAATCGAGAGCGTTCCCATTTTCCGAGGCGTCCCAGATTTCTGCGATAGTCGGCGATCATTCCCGACAAATGAAACTCACATTTTTCCATCGGGGACGTGGGGCGATGGATTTCGCACATTTACCAATCTCCTATTTGCTGAGCTCCAGTCCCCTATCGTAAATAAACACAAATAAACATGGCGTTTCTCGAAAATTCGAGTCATTGCTATCTCAAATCTCTTGCCCAAGAAGGAAGAAGAATGACATGGTATTTTTAGTTAGCCTCTACTTTTTCAGAATGGAAAAGCTTGCATTGACGAGTGCAAGAACACAGATGTATTGAGAACGACGCAGCATAAGCTCGTGTGCATCAATGTTGCTGTATAAGTGCTGTTACATTTGCGTTCAAGACTCAATTTTTGGCACACTTTCCATTTCCCGCCAAGTTCATAATAGGGAGAATCTGGGACAGTCTTCTGGCGATCATCCGGTATATAGGCAAAATCTGGGATGGTCGAGGAAAAGTAAAATCCCCGATCGTCTGGGAATTTTCCGACATACGAAAAAACAGCCTTTACTTCAGTGAGTTCACTTCACTCATGGCTGAACAATAGACCTTTCCTCGGATTATTATTATTATTATTATTATTATTATTATTATTCTCATTATTTATTTTTTTTTTATCTTATGGCAAAAATCCCTCAACTCCGCTGAAAAAAATGCATTTAAATTTATAAAATTGCTAAGTTTGAAAGTGATTTGTTGAAAGAGCTCCCCAAAGTCGCGTGGGCCCCACCATACAACCCTCACCAAACCATATGTATTTTGAAACTGATTTTAAAGTATTCAAAATGTATTTTCAGTATTTGAACACTGTTTTCCTGTATTTTAATCGTATTTGACAGAAAAAATTAAATTTTCGCCCCTGTTTGAAATATATCTTAAGTGTAGTTAAATTATATTTCATCAAAAGGAAAACCTCTCTCATCAATTTACAATGTATTTTGTTTAATAAATATGATTAAAATAGGGTATTTAAAATGCATTTTGGGCATAGAACGTAACCACTAACACTGTTACAAACAGAGTTCTAATAGACTATTTGAAATATGTTTTAAGGGCTTAAATGCGACTGTATTTTAATTACTTTTAAATGGAGTACTTTAACACTGTTTTGAGTTGTATCTAAAATGTATTTTGAGACGCATCCTTTCACAAAGTTACAAACAGAGTTCAAATAGACTATTTGAAATACGTTTTAAGACCTTAACTACTGACCGCATTTTAAATACTTTTAAATACGATACTTAGACACTGTTTTGAGGTCTATTTAAATTGTATTTTGGGCACACAACACTCTGACTATAAAAACAGATTTTGTCATAACCTATTTTTAAAGTATGCTTAAAGACATCAAATGCTCACTTTATTTTAAATACTTTGAAATGGGGTACTTATTACTTATCATTATTGAGGTGCAATATTGTAATGTATTTTGGGATACTTATACTCAGACTACAAAAGTAACAATTGCACAAAGTTAATTTTTGAGCCTTTATCGTGTCACGAACTCATAAATGACTCAAAACAAGCAGTCAGATATTGTGGACCGGATTCTTCTCTTATCAAAGTTCGAAGCTGAGCGAAAAATTAAATCTCCCAGCAAATCAAAAAGAAATTGATAAAAAAGAAGAAAATTAGCAATAGATTTTAGCTTTGACTGACAACACGTAACTGTGACAGTGTGTCGATAAAAGATCAATCCTTTCCTCAACGTTCATTACCTGCAAGCTCTCTGCAATTAATGCAGTTACGGGACATTCCATAAGTTTTTTTAAAAGAATCTTCTTAAAATCGCATTTTAATTTCATATAGAAATTTTTCACAAACAGCCAAAGCCGGGGCCGAGAACCGGATGCACGCGGTCGAAAGAGGTTTGTCTAAAATAAGCCCTTGAAATTACAAAATAAACAAACTATCCAAGCAAAGATCTCACCTCGTTTATATTGCACCAAGAAACAACGCTCAGATCTGAATAAACTTCGACAAATGGTTATCTTTCTCTCATAGATTATTCCGCACATGCATGGCATATTATTTCTGAGATGTCACGCGCGACTGAAATCACGACTTCGCGGTGAAAATGTATGTTTTTCAACTTCTTTCAGCGATAAAAGTAAAGCTTGTGGATAAAATGATTCAAAGTACTTATTTATGTGTTATTTTACATGTCAAGCCAACAAAAAATTATCAATTCTCGCGGTTTTTACCTGATTTCTAATTCTTGAAAAAATCCAGGATGGCGACCATATTTAATGACGTCACAGGCCTCCGGCAGCGCCACCACCAATAAACTGTACCTCATCTTGTTGAGAAGATCAAAGGTTTTCCACTGAAGGCAAAATCGTTTCGAAATACTGCAACGTGTCAAAAACGCTGGGGAGGAGTCCTATCAACCCGTTCCCCCCCCCGGACTACGTTGGGGGTATGACTTTGCGTGTACGTCCGAGGGTTTAGGTGAAAAGATTTTATATTATTCCAGGTCTCATTTAAAGCAAAGAACAAGGAAAAACCTACTGACATATGTTTAAAGGATGTCGACTGATGCGACGAAGAACATCTGGTTTGCAGTGTTTCTTACTGAGTTTATAGCGATATCTATAATCAACGCCTTCACTCTCGCCATCTTTGCAAGAAGCCGCCATCTACGCAGACGCAATACGTACCTGATAATGAACCTGAGTGTAGCTGATTTCTGGGTTGGAGCCGCAGCGGTACCTGAAACCCGTTGATTTCTTAAAACAGTAAAAAGATCGAAATATGGCTTCAGAGCTCTATATTTAATAATCGCTGGCATTTACAAATAGAGGAAAACAACTCGATGGGCAGTTTTCACCGGTTCATCTTGGGTTCCCTAAAAGGCTAAAAAAAATATTTTAAACCCTGGCGATAATCAGCAAAAGGAGGGGAAAAAAAACGAGGAAATTACAAATTTTGACTAAAAGAGTCAAAGAGCTTACTTTTCGGCAGTAAGTCTCAATTCCGTTGTTATGTTTAAAATTACTCGCCAGATATTGTCTATTGATTCTTATTGTATGCGACAAACAACTGAACCGTATATCACTTGAAATTTTGTCTTTAGTTTTTATCACTGTTGGTAAAAAAAATTATTTCACTGAAAAGAAAGAAAGCATTTCATCGTCCACATATAATGAGACTATGACATCTATACAATCCATCATTGATTTTCTGCCATTGAGTACGTTTCGTTCTAAAACAGTAGGGTAGTGAGTCCTACAGGAGGACAATGCATGACAACCACAGGGATCAGCTTAATTCTTCAAAAATTCAAAATATTCAAGCAAAGTATTTTGAAGTTTTTAGCAAGCTTACTCCTCGTAGACGTTCTTTCAAACTTTAGCCTACTTCTTGGCAAGGTTTCACTGAACTTAATTTTCCCTGAAGATGTTTTGCGTATTTCTGCATTTCTTCCTTTCATTATTAGTCCGAAGTTCAGCTTTTTTGTTTTCGGATAGCTGTGAACCCTTTTTTTTTTTAACAGGCTCGGCGCGAACGGCTTAAAATTTATGTCTCCAGGTAAATTTTCCATCGAATTGATGGAGCCAATCAGAAACGGAAATAATTTGAATGAATAATAACATGGATCATTATACCGTGTGACATGGAGTCTCCTCGGAATCATAACTTGATTTTGCTTTTATACTTATCGCCACCTATGCTTGGTTATGCCTTTTTATAGAACTGAAAGAATATATAGATTTAGCCAGGGCTAAAAGCGAAGCTCCTACTAACTCGAATTTATAATTTAAATCAAACAATTGTAAACTTGTATTCCACAAATCAGTTAAGAGTGAAATTAATCTTAAATCGACTTGATAGCTTTATGTGTACACCTAAAAAATAGCGTAGCCATAATGATTCTTGATCACAGTACATTAGGCGTGGAAAACAAATCAGGCCGAATTTACGTTCGACAAGTTTACTTTAAAAAATCCTGCCAACAAGTCTGGGAAAGTGTAAGCCAACCTTTTATACTTTTTATACACCACATCTGAGGTGAGCAAAAGCGTTTCACAGTTTTTGGATATGCCTTTTCTGTCCGATGTTTCCTGTTATGTAAACTATTGAAACGAATGTTGTGAATAAATCATTCTTGACTAGAATGTCGATTGACAGTTATTTTTATATGACAAGTCCCTTATCTCTCCTTTTCTTTTGATTTTCTTTAGGACCTTCCTTTCGCTGTGCGAGCGTTTGTTCCGGCTGTGTCATGTCACCCGTGCAGCTACCCTAACGACAATCTGTTCCTTTTTTGCCAAATGTGCGGCTACCGGAGGAAAACGAATTCCGAAACTGTGCCGACTTCTAAAATTTCAGGCGACCTTCAAGCCATAGATAACCGTACCGTTTAGAACAACTTAAAAGTGCCTTTCTCCAGTCAACCTACTCAAAGTCGAAGGGACCGCTTCGCACAGAGTTCGAAAAAATTCTTGGCATCCCTTCCGAATAATTAAGAGCCCATGAGTGTAAATATCGAGAATCGCTGGCCAGGCTAAAAAAAACGAAAATTCTGATAATTTGTCAGAAAAACCCCTTTGGTGAACTATCTTCGAAAAAAATATTTTCAACTTTCAAGAATCTATAGTTTTCGAGAAAATGAGGAAAAACGAAAATAGCGGTTTTTACCTAATTAATTATGCAAAAATTAGAGTAAAAATGACCTCCTTTATCGCGTCTCTACCGAGGCAAGATTCAAAGCTATAAAACAGAAATATTTTTGTTTAAAATAATTCTATCTGTTCTTTCTATCCATGGTATGTTTTAAGCCATAAACTTGATTTTCAATTTTTTATGGTTTTTTTGAAAACTACCATCAATGGCGCTTTTTAAAACGGCTAAAAAATGAGCAACTTCAGAGGCAAAAAACTCACCCTGGTATGTGTGATACCTAGCCAAAATGTATACTAGGATAAAGTTGAGCTCTTATATTAACAGAATATGAAATAAAAAATCTGGGTACTCCGGATTCGCCTTTACAAAATAAAAAGTTTCGTGACCACCAGTGGAAAAATGTCACAAATTTGCATAAGTCAAATTTGTAGAGAAATGTTGCGGCAGCCGGGTTTTGTTCAATTCAGGCTCAGTATGTAATGTTCGGAAACATCACGAGGTAAGAAAACGTTTTTTAATAGAGTTTGTGTTAAAATGTCAGAGTTTTAACCGTTCACAAAAAAATAATAATTAAAAACGACCTCGAAGAAGCGTTATATAAAAGCGCCGAATTATTATGTAAACTATATCCCATGTCTCTCGTTTCGTTTCCTAACTTCCTTGTATTAGAATCCAGCTGTATCATCGTGAAAATCGACTCCGGTATATCTAAAATAGGTAGGTACATTTTCCTTGAAACTTTATTTTGAAGGAGGCTTTTTGCGAACGGGATACACTGCGTGAGAGTAAGCCATAAACTAACAGTTAGAGTAACAATGTCACGCAACGACGTCTCGAGCAGCTCCGCCTTCTTTTACTGATTTTTTTCTCCTTATGAAATTTTATGGAAACTTTGTTTTGAACAGACAATGCTTTGTTTGCAACATCATTTGTTTCTCAGTAGTTTATTTTCTTTTCAGAAAGAAGGGATACTAACTTTGCATGAGAGAAGCCGGGGTCCGGGCCTGTCAGTCACGCACTAAAAGTTAGCATTTTCCTGTCAGAGATGTTGAAATCTGATTTTTTTACCACGTATTACAAGCAACAAACCGTCCCTTGGTTAATTTCTTTACTTTTTCACAAATAGAGATATAATTAGGCAGCTACCAAAGGCCCTAGGAAACAGCTAAGTAATCGTAGTTCATACGGTCCAGCGGTTTCTCTCCTCCGAAACGAATCCGAAACACCTTTCCCGCAAAAACTGCCCCTTTTAGGTCATCTCGGAGTTGTACCACCTGCCAAGGGGCGTCTCCCTTCAAATACAAAATGATATTTGTTGATTTCAAAAAATAATCTAGCAGCACCTTGGTGTGTAAATCTATACACGAAACCCACGAACAAAACAAGTTCCAACCGACGCCGCCGAAGAACTGGAAAAGGAGGGAGACTAGCGGTACAGTCGAACCTCAAGAAAGCGACCACCCAAAATGCGCAGACTTAGTGGTCGCTAACGGGAGGTGGTCTCTTACGAGAATCGGACCACAGGAGGTTTCTTTGAGAAGAAAAGTGGACACATCTACTTTAAGGAAGATAATTTATTGCATGCAATTCACACCCATGTCGACTGCTTGCAAAACGTAGCATCATCTTGAAAAAAGAAGTATCAGAAAGGTCATCCATGACGCCCCTGGCCTATCGCAGTATCCGGGAACGAACTTATATCGACGTAAGCACCATTTACTAACCGGGCAGTAAGGCGACGCAGAGTAAAAGCGCAACTTGAGTACGTTTTTCATTTTACAGCAGACCCAAGTTTTGTTTAAAGAAATACCTGCCTTTTGCTCAGGAGTATTAACGTCAGTACCCGCAATGTCCCAGCTCATGCTTTCACACCGGAACGTCCGATCGAATCACTGTTTAGTTGATAGCTACCCTTCTCTTCCTCTTCCCGACTTATCTAGGAAGATCGAAGGGCCTCTGCTCGCAGGGTAGTTGATAGCCACCAAGGAGCTAAATAACATAGCGAGGTAAGTAAGTGACATCGGCGGTTTTTTTTTACGCCTAACCGTTTCCCAAAGTAAAGATGGAAAGAACTTCAGACAAAGGGAAAGAAGAGTTATGCGATAAAAATGCTTCAAAATTGATGTTTAGCTATGGCATATGCGAGGGGGTGGGGGCTATTTAATTGCTGAATAACATGTGCCGTTACCAAAAAAATTACAGAAAAACATTTTTTCCTTGGTTTGGAATTTTGACCATGAAAATTTTAGCTCCAGCCATTTGTGATACCAGGCAAAAAAAATCCAATATTTAGATATTCCCCTCTTAGCAGTAGACCCTCTAATTAAAGGGTCCTTAAGTTTGGACTGTATCTAATATCATATATCCGCAGGAACGAAACATGACAACAGCTGGTTACAGATTGTCAATGTGTGAGGCGGGGGTTCTGGGCTCCCTGTGACAGTTCTTGTCGAGAAGACCCCAAATCAGTATATTTGCTGTTTTAGGTTGATTCTGTGCTATAAGTTACTGCCTTTACCCAGTCAAAAAATGTTCAGTGTAGAGTTACATGTGGGGTATGAAGAAGATATTTTATCAGGGAGCACTAGCCAAAAATATCTTTTTGGGTGATGCATTTAAACTTGAAAAAGATGGCCCAATTTTTCCAGTTTTGAGTCCATGTCCATCCTGGCCCTCAGTAGTAACAGAACGCTACAGGAAACAGTTTCAGTTTCAGGCAAGCGCGAAGTGAGTGAGAAGCGCCAGACAAGCGCGACGGGGAAGACGCATAAAAAACAACGGCCTGTCCACATACCATCGTTTTTTTTGCATATACTCCTTAATGGCTCTCCTCACTCGCTTCGCGCTTGCATTCGCTCCGGCTTCAGGCTTAATTGCCATCACTCACCTGAAAAACGCACGCCTGTTATGCAGGCTAGCCAGTCAGCTTGATATGGAAATGGCTGAAAAAGAGATTTGCAACACAAGACTGCTCAATTGGACGTACAGAAGCCAAAATTTGGACATATCTTACGAACCTATATCGATCTTTTCCTCCCGCTCTCTTTTTTCCCTATGCCTTTCTTCTTCTGTTGCTCCGGCACTTGATCGTCTTCCCGCTGTCTTTGTTTTGCAAGGCATTTTGGCTGGCTAACTTTTCAGGAAAGGGACATTTAATTAATCTGTAGAGAATAGAAGGTGAATAGAAAAATTGGAAGTAGATTTTTTTACCCCAAATGTTGCTTTTTTGTGTGTGTAACTTTCTCAAGATACATGAAGATAGGTGAAAATTTGCTAAATGAGGTACCAGTGGAAAAATCTATCCTTGTTGATTTTGATCAGTTTATAACCTTGGTGAATAAATGGAAAGCTAAATGGGTTCATGAAGGATATTCATGGTTCCAAAAAAAAAAAAAACACCAAAAAGGCCCCAGTGTCGGCAGTACTCCGTCCATCGGATTTACTTTTTCTATTGAGAGGACAATTGCAAGGATCCGTGAGGGTCCATTCAATGAAGGTTTCAGCTAATCAATGGCACAATTACGGGTCGGTCCACTTGGCGATCTTTGACCATCTTTGGCTGTTCGAAATCGTGTCTGGGCTTAGTTAATAGTGTTGAACGCACGAACAGTGAAGAGGCAGAGGCAGGTGGAAGAGTTTCAGAAAGAGAGAAAAGGGGGCGATGATTACTTTAATCTTGTCTTTACTTACGTTATTTTTAATATGCGAGACGTGGCAATTTTACCAAAATATAACTTTGAAAAACTACCGAGAAAATTAACTATTTTGGATTTTTATTGATTGAAAACTTATAGGGTCTGATGTATAGTGTAAGTTATTAATGGTAAATCCCTAAAATGCCTTGACGAAAGATCTACATCGGTACCATAAAAGCATGTGCCCACTCCAAGAAAGATGTATGACCGCGAAATTCATTCAGGTGAATAAAGTAAAGTTAAGTCATCTGACATGAATAATATTTCTTTACACACTTCAAAATCTCTCATTTTTTTATCGAGTTTGACAACTGTCACGCAATTGCAGAATACAGCACTCCAACACCCAACAACAATTGCTGAGCAACCTTAATTTTATAATGTACAATTAAGAAGAGCTAACATTCAAATTACAAAACATTTAACATTAGCTATTCTCCTGGTTTTGCTATTTCAAGCCTCAAATATTACGTGATGCTAACAGTATTGAAACCCGTCCTTGTGTACGATAGGAATATGCAGATGCATTTATATCCAAATTTCCCACATTAGGGCCATTTATACGAGGAAAAATAAGACGCGTCTTACATAAGACGCGTCTTAAATAAGACGCGAACTTTCCGTATAAACGGCACATTTCGTCTAAAATAAGACGCGGCTTAGCTAAGACGCGTCTTATTAGATAAGACATGCTCGTATAAATGGTACAGTTCGCGTCTTATTTAAGACGCGTCTTATTTTTCCTCGTATAAATGGCCCTATTGTGTCACCAACCTTCACAGCAATTTCTTTTCAGGGATATCAATTTTTGAGATCCTTTACTTAATTTTAGCTTCATTTAAAGGGCTTTCATCCTTTCTCCTACGTTTCGAATATACCACGTACCGAAACTACAAAGAAAAATCGGGTGGCATCATTTCTCTACAAATTTGACTTATGCAAATTTGTGACATTTTTCCACTGGTGGTCACGAAACTTTTTATTTTGTAAAGGCGAATCCGGAGTACCCAGATTTTTTATTTCATAATCTGTTAATATAAGAGCTCAACTTTGTCCTAGTATACATTTTGGCTAGGTATCACACATACCAGGGTGAGTTTTTTGCCTCGGAAGTTGCTCATTTTTTAGCCGTTTTAAAAAGTGCCATTGATGGTAGTTTTTAAAAAACCATAAAAAATTCAAACTCAAGTTTATGGCTTAAAACATACCATGGATAGAAAGAACAGACAGAATTATTTTAAACAAAAATATTTCTGTTTTATAGCTTTGAATCTTGCCTCGGTACAGACGCGATAAAGTAGGTCATTTTTACTCTAATTTTGGCATAATTAATTAGGTAAAAACCGCTATTTTCGTTTTTTCTCGTTTTTTTGAAAACTATAGATTCTTGAAAGTTGAAAATATTTTTTTTCGAAGATAGTTCACCAAAGGGGTTTTTCTGACAAATTATCAGAATTTTCGTTTTTTGTAGCCTGGCCAGCGATTTTCGATATTTACAGTCATGGGCTCTTAAGAGGGTCTCAATGTGGTGGTGGCATTTACGGTTATCGGCTAAAATTTTGACTCTTTTACGGCTATCGGCTAATTTTTTTCAGTTACGGTTAACACAAAAGTTAAAAATTAACTTTTTTTGTTTCAAAAAGTTAAATATTAATTAACCTGTATTATTTGTATCTTTAAAACAAAATAAAGGTCTTGAGATCATCTCGGGATATGAAATAAGCTATTCTTTTGAAAAATTTTAACATTTGATAGATCATACTTTTTATAAAGTATTCCTCTTCTAATATTATTTTACGCACAAAAATGTCAATTGTCAATTTAAAAATAATCTTTGTGAAAAAGCAAAGCACACACGCGAACGCCTAACTCAAGGCCGGGGCGCGACACTCATTACAACAGAAATGGCCGTTTTCACACTAGAGACGGATTGTTCGTGTGAGACGAGTTATCCGTTTGATGATTGGCGTCAGATAGGTAATACGTCTTAATCTGAAAATGGAATAGTTTTAATTTTGCATGAACAATCCGCCTGACTTTATCCTTCAACTTCGACGGACAGTTTGAAGACGGGATTATCCATTCCAGATAGCCTGTGTACAGCCGCCCCGTCCCCTCAGAAAAAAAAATCGGAGAGGGGGTGTCTGTCCCGATGGGGGCGACTGTACACAGGCTAGTCTCAGACGGATAATCCGTGTCTAGTCCTAGTGTGAAAACGGCCAATAACAAAATTCCCGTGTCCAGTGTTTTTTAATGGTAGCGAAGGACCGTACGGAACCACTGTCAGCCGTTTTGCCTTGTCCGTAGGCCTCATTATTTCGCGCGGCTAATGCGTTTCGGGTCACGTGGTCCGAGCGAGTTCGGCACCGAAATGCCTTGACCGAAATTGCGTGGGAAGACGCCGTACACGGACTAGGCATGGCAATGTCTACCGTAGCGTCAGAGAAAAACAGAGAAATGTTGTTTATCGGCAACTTGTTTTACAAACAGTGAGATCTCTTCGTGTTGTTTCACTAGCGTTTCGAGGGCACGACCTCGTCAAAATCGCAAATATTAATCCCCAGCAAGAAGCCACACTTTCACTATGGAGAAAAAAATTAGTTCCCCGAGAGAGCGGAATGGAAATGGGTCTTGGTCTTCACCTAGAAGTCGCTTTACCTAACGTGCGAGTCACACTAGCCGGGAAATAAAAAAACGCAATCATAAATGAGTTTAGTACCTTCCATCAAATTAGCAAATCTAGGGAACAATTTCTTTTACGGTTAACTCTTTTTTACCCAATTTACGGCTAACGCTTAAAATTTTTCAATTTTTACGGCTATCGACTAAATTTTTGGCCATTTTACGCCTATCGGTTAACCCCGTTGAGACCCTCTCTTAACCCTCTCTTTACCGGTATGGTAAAACGATAGTCCATAGTGATGGGTGTTCCGACTCTCACCTTTAAAGTACCGCGAAGTGCAAATGCCCTAAACGCCTGGCTCCTACATCAGAAAACTACGTGCTATATTTAAGGAAACCGGACGCTGTGGTGAATGGCACTCTATGTTAGGCTTAGGCAATCCTGCCGCTTCGTCAGAAGTACAAAAATATTTGAAGGCATCAACAGAGGAAACATGATTGCAAGCCCGCATCACGCCAAAGCAAGCAGTCTCCCTATTCTCAGCGGTCTTACCTCTCACGTATAATAGGAGATGAGACGGAATAAACAATGCCATTCTATCAATCTTGCGAAGAAGCGTTGTAGTATAAATACAGCACGTGATATTCCTTTCTCTGGCGTTCTCTCTTTCGCCAGCCATCAAGTTTCGTCCTTCATGTATTTTTTTCCTACCCAAACCCACCCTTTTCTCTTCTGAGTATTCATCAACAGGACGAGACTGTCGGTGCCCAATCTCAGTACAGCTGAGAGAGAGAGAACGCTGAGAATAAAATGCATTTTTCAAGGGCTTAAGATGTAATAAATTATCTATAGTAACACCAAAAAAAGATTTCTCATGGGAGCCCGAGAATGAAAGAATGCTGAAACGTTTTGAACGAGACTTGTAGAATTATTTCTGGAAAAAGAAGAAAGAGCCTGGTTTGCAGCTTTTATGCAGCCCGCATCAACAGTTGTTTTTTTATTATTATTCTTTTCTGCGCTATATTTTTTTCAGTTCTATAGTCAATCCCCTTATATATGCAGTAAGAATGCAAGAGTTTAGGAGGGCAGCAAGGAAACTTTTTTTTTTACTAAGACACTAGAATTAACGCGTGTCAAATCCATTGAAGTTCTTACATTACGTGTACCGCGCAACACCTGTTGAAGGAAAAAGGTAACAAATGGGAGATCTCCTTAGAAAAGCTCTAAAGAGCTTGCTGAGGCCCTGTTGGATTCTTGCCACTAGATATCATTTGTAAACGTAAATCAGATATATGGATGGCCAAAAAAATAATAATAATAATAATAGAAAAGAATTAATTATTATTATAAGAAAATAATAAGCATAGTGGTAACTGCCGGGATAAACATTGTTGGAAAACAAAATATAACATTTAACATTAGGAGAAATTATTTTGGCTGCAACTTTTGCATTTCCTTACGCATATGTGTCTCAATACTTCCTTGCCGTTGTAATCCTCACTGTCACTTTGATGTAATTATTTCAAATGTCGAATACAGTAACTCTCATTTCAGTGTGATGGTTTACCCTCTTTCAGCCGATGATCACAATCGGCATTTAAGAGGGAAAGTGAAGAAAACCATGGCGAATGACAAATTATATTAAAGACGCAAAATTGTTTCAAAATTAAAAAGTTATTTCGCATGCCTCAAGTCTTATGAGAATCATGTACCCTGCTCCGAGGTAGCTCGTTTCCACATTCTTAACTTCCGCTTGATTGGGATGTAGCGCCAACATGGCCAATACGTGGGGAGACTACAATGTATACTCAATTTAGTAGACCGTCTTAGTACATTAAGATAAAATAAAACTGAATTGAAAAGAAAAATCTTATAACGAAATAAGAACCTATGAAACCTATGTTTGTGTACTTAAAAGTTCTTAAGCCTCATTATTCAAAACGGATTATGCGTTTTGGGTCACGTGGTCCGAAACGTCACAGAAAAGCATTGACACCGAGAAGGTCGTGGCAGACGGTACTAAGAAGACAGTACTAAGATAGGCCACTTTCGATATATCAGAATTCATCATAAGAGTAAGTTATAGAGGACACAAACAAAAATAAGATAACATAACATAAGCGACTATATTTAACAAGGGTTACACGTGGCAGTAATTAAAATAACTGATAAACTTGTGGCCCTCTAAAGATAAATATGCCAATAAATAAATAATTATAAAGGAATAAACATCTTATTCAATTTGCTTTTCAAGCCTCCCAAGACTTTCCATTATGTTGAATGTTATGATATTTGAAAGAGGCTTATTGTAGTAAAGAAAAGTCGAAATATTCATTTAGTTAAACTCGCATGTTGACATTTTCAGAAGCGCAGGGCGTGGCATAAAGTCAATTAAAATAGCAATTAGATAAAAGCAAACATAAAATGGTTCGAAGAAAGAAACGAATACCAACTCAACTCTGGGCAAAGTTGGTTTCTAATTAAGAAATCCGAAGGTTTTGCGTCTTAGTCAACTTGTCATTGCTTACTTAAATGGTTAAACCGCCGCTTTGAAAGCTTTTTCAAAATTAACTTCATCTGTTGTTTGGCTGTTTAAACCGATATTACTGCATATCTTATAACCTCTCTCAAATAAGCAGGTGTTGCATTTATTAGGCTATGATGGACACTACCAGGCTTCCGCTAATATACACTTGAAGTATTAAAATTCATGGTTATTGATAAGTTCCTTTAAGAGGTTACGCACAATTCTAAATCCTGGCAATAATCGGTCAAAAACAGGGAAAAGAAGACAAGGAAATTAAACAGAGTTCACTGTTCGACCGTAAGTCGTTATTCTACTGATTTTATTGTTACTTGTATAATTACTCACCATATATTGTCGGTTGATCCGGTTGAAAGGTTTCTTAGAAATAGAACAATCCTTATTTTAATTTTATGGGATCAGCACCGAAACGTATTTTACTTGAAGATTGTCTTTTCAACATTAACAGTAAGATATCATTTGCCTCAGTTGCGCAAACTGAAATTTTTCTTTTATGAAAAGTAAGTAAATGTTGTAAGCTCATTGTTTATATGTAAAGAGACCACCGCTATATTTGCACTAATAAGTAAATTTGGTGTAAATCAAAATTTTCATGCGGTATCATAATTTAGCTCATGACGTTATATAATTTGGGGGTTCCTATAGGTGATTCGCTCCTGTGATTGAAGGGCTACTTTATGTTGAAGATTTCACCACTAACTAATTTTCGCGTACATGACCGTACATGGAATTTATTTGCACTTTTACTTGTAGAAGAACGAGAAGTAGTATAGTCAACTGAACAATTAAATTAATATGACAAAGAAGGTTATTGCACATGTCGATTTCGGTTGAAGCGACGAGCAAATATTATACTTACAATTTGTGTTCCATATGCGGCTTGTAAGCTTCGATGTACGATCTGTGGTGACACTTTGAAATGTAAGTTGCGTAACAAACTTCTAGGTTTTTAAATAACTATTCACCTGATCTATTTTTGCCGCGTTGCGCTAAGATAATTAAAAATTCACAAAAATTTACAAACGGCTTGAAAAATGCAAATCACTCCGCCCCAGTGCGGAAATTAGGCCTAAATAATAAGTTCTAATTGATCAACAACTATAATGGCTTAAACGTTCAATGTTCAATAAAGAAGTGTCAGAAAATGGTGTTAGTGTCCATTTCTACTATCGACTAGCTTGAGCGATCCGCATTTAGTTCGTCTTTAGTCGCTATGAGACATAACTTGTGAATTGGTCTGTCATATTCACTATCCTGGGTCTTGATTCTAGCCTTTCTGACCAAGCCATCATTTCCTGGATACGTGGCAATGACACGTGCCAACCTCCACTTTGATCTTTTGTGGTTTGGGTCCACCTCCAAAACTAGATCGTCAACTTGAACATTTTCTGTGGTTCGGAACCATTTGTTTCTTGGTAATAAACTTGGCGCGAAGTATGTCATCCAGCATTTCCAGAATTCGTTAACTCGATCTTGCGTACTTCTCAGAAGACGTGTTACAATTTGAGCCTCTTTTAGAGTCTTCCGATTGAGCTTGATATGCAAGGGTTCGAACATGTCAATGGCGGAGTTGGAAAAGGGTGGAAAACCTGCTGCCACTCGTAAAGATGGGATCTGCCCCATTAACTGGTCCAGCGGTTTCTTGCGAAGTTTTCTGCAGGTGATGCACTTTGCAGTGAGAGCTTTAGACATGTTGCGCACTCCTATGATCCACAGATTTCTTCTGGCTTCATGAATTAAGCTTTTGTAGCCACAATGTCCACGCTTTTCGTGTAAATGACGTAGTAGCAACCGGGCAAGTGGATGGTCGCGTGGTAGAATAACCGGGTTTCTCATTTCTTGTGGCAACAATCTGACATCTTCGAGTCGTCCATGAGCACGAATTATTCCGTTCTCGTCGAGGCTCGGAATCAATTTCTTGTCAAAGACAGAGGGTTTTAAGTGAAGTTGGCTCCACTTGAAGATTTGATTCTCAGACTCTTTCAATTCTTGAACGGTGATAGGGCCTGTCTTGACATTCTTCTTTGTGATATTTTGGACGAATCGAAGAACGTACGCAAGTGTTCTTCTTATCTTCGGAAATGTCGAGCAGTTTTCCAGTAATTTTTGAAGAACAGGGTTATCTTCTGATTTAACTTGTTCTGGGTTGGCAGAAACTTCTGTTGTGCCTGTCTCGGGGTTCACAGCGTTAACATCTCCTTCGGGTACTTCGGTTTTCGCCGAGATGGAAGCCTTCTCGGAGGTCTTCATTTCCTTTAAGACTTCAGCTTCCTTTCATGATTGCTTTGCTCTTCAGCTTGAAAATAAGGCCATTTTTCTTCAGGCAATTGCAGGAAAGATGGTTCCTCTAGCCAATCTGTAAGTCGTGATAACTCAGTTCCTCTAGTGAGTGTGTCAGCGGGGTTGCTCTTAGACCTTACGTAACGGAAGTCATCAACTCCAAGAGTTTCTTATATCTCTGCTACTTTTGCAGATACGAAAGGCTTAAACTTCCTTGATGGGGTCCTTATCCAGGACAAGACGGTAGAGGAATCCACCCAGAAGACTTTTTTGCAATCTTTACATCCTTGTGACTGTTAAGAAACCCATGAGCTCCAGTCTTGGGATCGTTTTCCTTTTCAAAATGTTGCAACGAAGGACTTGATCAGGACAGGGACGCACTTGTAACTTCCATTCTTCAACTCTCAACGGAGGAAAATAACTGCTCCGTACGCTTTCTCGTCTCCATCAAAGAAACCATGGACTTGAGGTAGTCCGGGATAAACATTGTTGGAAAACAAAATATAACATTTAACATTAGGAGAAATTATTTTGGCTGCAACTTTTGCATTTCCTTACGCATATGTGTCTCAATACTTCCTTGCCGTTGTAATCCTCACTGTCACTTTGATGTAATTATTTCAAATGTCGAATACAGTAACTCTCATTTCAGTGTGATGGTTTACCCTCTTTCAGCCGATGATCACAATCGGCATTTAAGAGGGAAAGTGAAGAAAACCATGGCGAATGACAAATTATATTAAAGACGCAAAATTGTTTCAAAATTAAAAAGTTATTTCGCATGCCTCAAGTCTTATGAGAATCATGTACCCTGCTCCGAGGTAGCTCGTTTCCACATTCTTAACTTCCGCTTGATTGGGATGTAGCGCCAACATGGCCAATACGTGGGGAGACTACAATGTATACTCAATTTAGTAGACCGTCTTAGTACATTAAGATAAAATAAAACTGAATTGAAAAGAAAAATCTTATAACGAAATAAGAACCTATGAAACCTATGTTTGTGTACTTAAAAGTTCTTAAGCCTCATTATTCAAAACGGATTATGCGTTTTGGGTCACGTGGTCCGAAACGTCACAGAAAAGCATTGACACCGAGAAGGTCGTGGCAGACGGTACTAAGAAGACAGTACTAAGATAGGCCACTTTCGATATATCAGAATTCATCATAAGAGTAAGTTATAGAGGACACAAACAAAAATAAGATAACATAACATAAGCGACTATATTTAACAAGGGTTACACGTGGCAGTAATTAAAATAACTGATAAACTTGTGGCCCTCTAAAGATAAATATGCCAATAAATAAATAATTATAAAGGAATAAACATCTTATTCAATTTGCTTTTCAAGCCTCCCAAGACTTTCCATTATGTTGAATGTTATGATATTTGAAAGAGGCTTATTGTAGTAAAGAAAAGTCGAAATATTCATTTAGTTAAACTCGCATGTTGACATTTTCAGAAGCGCAGGGCGTGGCATAAAGTCAATTAAAATAGCAATTAGATAAAAGCAAACATAAAATGGTTCGAAGAAAGAAACGAATACCAACTCAACTCTGGGCAAAGTTGGTTTCTAATTAAGAAATCCGAAGGTTTTGCGTCTTAGTCAACTTGTCATTGCTTACTTAAATGGTTAAACCGCCGCTTTGAAAGCTTTTTCAAAATTAACTTCATCTGTTGTTTGGCTGTTTAAACCGATATTACTGCATATCTTATAACCTCTCTCAAATAAGCAGGTGTTGCATTTATTAGGCTATGATGGACACTACCAGGCTTCCGCTAATATACACTTGAAGTATTAAAATTCATGGTTATTGATAAGTTCCTTTAAGAGGTTACGCACAATTCTAAATCCTGGCAATAATCGGTCAAAAACAGGGAAAAGAAGACAAGGAAATTAAACAGAGTTCACTGTTCGACCGTAAGTCGTTATTCTACTGATTTTATTGTTACTTGTATAATTACTCACCATATATTGTCGGTTGATCCGGTTGAAAGGTTTCTTAGAAATAGAACAATCCTTATTTTAATTTTATGGGATCAGCACCGAAACGTATTTTACTTGAAGATTGTCTTTTCAACATTAACAGTAAGATATCATTTGCCTCAGTTGCGCAAACTGAAATTTTTCTTTTATGAAAAGTAAGTAAATGTTGTAAGCTCATTGTTTATATGTAAAGAGACCACCGCTATATTTGCACTAATAAGTAAATTTGGTGTAAATCAAAATTTTCATGCGGTATCATAATTTAGCTCATGACGTTATATAATTTGGGGGTTCCTATAGGTGATTCGCTCCTGTGATTGAAGGGCTACTTTATGTTGAAGATTTCACCACTAACTAATTTTCGCGTACATGACCGTACATGGAATTTATTTGCACTTTTACTTGTAGAAGAACGAGAAGTAGTATAGTCAACTGAACAATTAAATTAATATGACAAAGAAGGTTATTGCACATGTCGATTTCGGTTGAAGCGACGAGCAAATATTATACTTACAATTTGTGTTCCATATGCGGCTTGTAAGCTTCGATGTACGATCTGTGGTGACACTTTGAAATGTAAGTTGCGTAACAAACTTCTAGGTTTTTAAATAACTATTCACCTGATCTATTTTTGCCGCGTTGCGCTAAGATAATTAAAAATTCACAAAAATTTACAAACGGCTTGAAAAATGCAAATCACTCCGCCCCAGTGCGGAAATTAGGCCTAAATAATAAGTTCTAATTGATCAACAACTATAATGGCTTAAACGTTCAATGTTCAATAAAGAAGTGTCAGAAAATGGTGTTAGTGTCCATTTCTACTATCGACTAGCTTGAGCGATCCGCATTTAGTTCGTCTTTAGTCGCTATGAGACATAACTTGTGAATTGGTCTGTCATATTCACTATCCTGGGTCTTGATTCTAGCCTTTCTGACCAAGCCATCATTTCCTGGATACGTGGCAATGACACGTGCCAACCTCCACTTTGATCTTTTGTGGTTTGGGTCCACCTCCAAAACTAGATCGTCAACTTGAACATTTTCTGTGGTTCGGAACCATTTGTTTCTTGGTAATAAACTTGGCGCGAAGTATGTCATCCAGCATTTCCAGAATTCGTTAACTCGATCTTGCGTACTTCTCAGAAGACGTGTTACAATTTGAGCCTCTTTTAGAGTCTTCCGATTGAGCTTGATATGCAAGGGTTCGAACATGTCAATGGCGGAGTTGGAAAAGGGTGGAAAACCTGCTGCCACTCGTAAAGATGGGATCTGCCCCATTAACTGGTCCAGCGGTTTCTTGCGAAGTTTTCTGCAGGTGATGCACTTTGCAGTGAGAGCTTTAGACATGTTGCGCACTCCTATGATCCACAGATTTCTTCTGGCTTCATGAATTAAGCTTTTGTAGCCACAATGTCCACGCTTTTCGTGTAAATGACGTAGTAGCAACCGGGCAAGTGGATGGTCGCGTGGTAGAATAACCGGGTTTCTCATTTCTTGTGGCAACAATCTGACATCTTCGAGTCGTCCATGAGCACGAATTATTCCGTTCTCGTCGAGGCTCGGAATCAATTTCTTGTCAAAGACAGAGGGTTTTAAGTGAAGTTGGCTCCACTTGAAGATTTGATTCTCAGACTCTTTCAATTCTTGAACGGTGATAGGGCCTGTCTTGACATTCTTCTTTGTGATATTTTGGACGAATCGAAGAACGTACGCAAGTGTTCTTCTTATCTTCGGAAATGTCGAGCAGTTTTCCAGTAATTTTTGAAGAACAGGGTTATCTTCTGATTTAACTTGTTCTGGGTTGGCAGAAACTTCTGTTGTGCCTGTCTCGGGGTTCACAGCGTTAACATCTCCTTCGGGTACTTCGGTTTTCGCCGAGATGGAAGCCTTCTCGGAGGTCTTCATTTCCTTTAAGACTTCAGCTTCCTTTCATGATTGCTTTGCTCTTCAGCTTGAAAATAAGGCCATTTTTCTTCAGGCAATTGCAGGAAAGATGGTTCCTCTAGCCAATCTGTAAGTCGTGATAACTCAGTTCCTCTAGTGAGTGTGTCAGCGGGGTTGCTCTTAGACCTTACGTAACGGAAGTCATCAACTCCAAGAGTTTCTTATATCTCTGCTACTTTTGCAGATACGAAAGGCTTAAACTTCCTTGATGGGGTCCTTATCCAGGACAAGACGGTAGAGGAATCCACCCAGAAGACTTTTTTGCAATCTTTACATCCTTGTGACTGTTAAGAAACCCATGAGCTCCAGTCTTGGGATCGTTTTCCTTTTCAAAATGTTGCAACGAAGGACTTGATCAGGACAGGGACGCACTTGTAACTTCCATTCTTCAACTCTCAACGGAGGAAAATAACTGCTCCGTACGCTTTCTCGTCTCCATCAAAGAAACCATGGACTTGAGGTAGCCCAATTGCGAGACTTGGCTTTAACTTCCGGTCAAATTCGTACGCCAAGAGGTGGTTTATGGTTTGTGCATTCTCGATCCACCTGCTCTGAATGTTCACTGGCAGGATATCATCCCATTTGTAGCCTAAGCTCCACAATTCTTGTTGGTCGATTCTGAACTTGATTGCGACGGGCAGCACAAGACCGATGGGGTCCCATAACTGACCAACAAGACCTAAACAGCGCCTCTTTGTCAGGACATCCAGTTCTCCGACGTCATTCTTTTTGAAGGTGAACGTGTCTAGCTGTTTATCCCAGCTTAGGCCGAGAAGATCCGTGAACCGTTCACCGTTAGATTGGTCGATTTCTGCCTCATTGGAATGCCAAGTTTTGATCTGGAAGTTGCCTTTTGCGAGGACAGCGTCGATGTGGCTGATAATCTGCTTTACCTTGGTTACTGTTTCTCTGGAGCCACCGATGTCATCCACGTACACATGCTGTCGGAGTTCTTCTGCGGCTTCCGGGAATTCTGCGTTCGAAAGCTTGGCTAGCGTGTTTATAGCGTTAGTTGCGATGTCAGGGGCCGGTTTATCACCAAAGTTCAGTCTTAGCCAGTGGTAAACAGTTGGTTTGTCACATGTGTTGCTCCTCCACAGAAACCTGTGGTACACCTGTTTCTCAGGATGTACCAGGATTTGGTTGAACATTTTACGAACGTCACCAGTGAACGCCACTTCGTCCCATCGCCATGCTGCCAGTACATCCAGAAGACTATTGATGAAGTTAGGTCCTTTCTCAAGGTAATCGTTAAGGGACAATCCATCATGACCTTTTAAAGATGAATCAAAGACTAGTCGAACTTTTGTGGTTCTTTCTGGCGTAAACACTGTTTGCAATGGGAGGCACCATTCGGGTTCATCATGGGCAATTTGTTCAGGTGGAATCTTTGTGATAAAGTTCTGGTCTAACAACTTTTGCACTTCCTCTTTTACAACCTCGAAGCAACCCTTTTTCATAAACCCCCCTTTCATGAGAAATGAGTTTGCAAACTAATGCAAATAACTAACAAAACAAGTGAAACAACTGCCCTCCGGCACAAGGCCTGTGACTAATAAAAACGGAAAATCGGTCTATTACCAAATTTAACACTATTCTAATCGATCTGTAGGCGCAATTACCATCAACTTTTAATGGCTCCATCTAAACGCCAATGTTTACCAACTGATTCAATCGAAAGCGTCCGCTTTATGCCGGCAGAGTATTGCAAGACTGTTTGAAGTGTGATCATTCAAACCTTACTGATCTGAAGTGGAGAAAAAGGTAGAAGAATGACTATTGGAAAGTTTCATCTCCTCGCTTTCTCTCTTTTATCTCGTTCAAATGAAAATGCAGCTGTTATTTTTTCGTCGCGAGAGAATTTTACTAAAAAAAGAAGGCTGGCTATGGGCGCACATTTCACTTTCGCCTAAATGTTTTCGTTCAGGATTTCGGGAAAAAAAATGCTTTAGGTAACTAAAACAAGGTAAAGGGCCAAATCAAATCATGCGTATGCGTTGGTTCGTGTCCTGATTAGGGAATAGTTTAACAGTTATTGTGCTTGGCCATGTCGGTAGAGAAAGTGAGGCTAATCTACATTACTATTAAAAATATCATATAGCTTACCATGTACCGACATGAAAAAATTTATACTCCGGGATCGACGGTACGAACAACTGTTGCGTGTTCACACTGCCACTTAAAGGCTGGTTTAGAACCCTGTCCGCAATGCAACGAAATCAGCGTGTACTGCCTCAACTTTAATGATTTATGGCACTTAAGCTTCGTAGTAAATTTAAAATTTATAAAACAGTTTTGCACATTGTCTAAAAAATGGGGTCATATTGTAACAATTCCCTTTCACTTTGAACTAATCGTTTTGAGAGTGTTTCAACTTGCTTGGATAACAATGTATTATGCTACCCTAAAAATTAAAGGTGATCTCGTCATCAAGCATGTAACTTACGAATAACGCTTAAATCTCCGCTCATTTCTCATGGACTCACTTAAATTATAGTTTGTTAGTTTTTGTGACTTACAAAATTCGGTTAGGCCTCGTGTTGTAAAAACGGTTTGCATAGAGTGTATGAATATCACTAAAAACGTCTCGGGTGCATGATTAGAAACGTGATTTGAAACCCAGCAGAACTCCCTTCTTTTCACTCAATATATTAAATATTAGGTGTGTCAGGATGCATTAATATACCTCAAGTAATCTTATCAGGAAAAAGTGAGACTTTACGTCCCTAAAAACCGTTTTTGAACCGTCCCCATAGGGTTTTTTTGTGACATAAAAATAACATAAAGAAAGCTACTATTAGTCGTTTCCACCTTCGCTGTACGTTGGTGATATATTCTTGATGCATCGATTGCTGGTTGAAGGTGCAATATCCTTGGCTGTTCTAGCATTTACTTAGTTCACCAATCGCTTTTACATAGATAAAACGTTCTTTTGATTAGGAGGGTATACTGGAGATTGATTGCCAAGGGTTTGAAAGACATGATGAATATTACCAGGCAAGTCAAGATCAAAGTATCATCATTCTGATGAGAGGTGTGAGGTTCAATGGCGCTGGTTGGCTCTCTGGTTGCTCTCAACATTTATGGATTTATTTGCTGTTTTCTTTTCTTCCGAAGCCTTGAAATCGATCTAAAGGAAAGACATTATGCTTTTAGTTTAATATGTCGGCAACCAGTGGTCTCAAAAGCCTCAAGTTCTACGGGAATCCGCGTTTCTTTCAAGCATCATGGCTTTCGTCCTCTCAAGCCGTACAATCACCGTTATCTGTTTGTACTTTTCCTGCTCACTGCCAACGACATCCAGTTTAATCCTGGCCCTTTCTCTGATAGCATTAAAATATCATCATTTAATGCTAGAAGTATTGTGAACAAGCGACTTTAACTGCAGACGCATGTTTCTCTAGTGAATCCTGATTTAGTTGCTATTACAGAATCAAGTCGTCCTCTCTTTGTTTTCGTCGCTGTGATCTAGAGACCGAATGTGAGATACTGTGGTGCAAAATTCCTGTCCGTGGTTCTACTTCATATTTCTTTGGAGTATTTTACAGGCCCCCGAACAGCGATATCGAGTATCTCGAGGAACTATATAAATCATTGGAAAAAGTCCATCTATTATCTGAGAGGGTTAAAATCATCTTAACTGGTGACTTCAACTTCCCCTACATTGACTGGAACTTAACAGCTCCACTCCAGCCTAATTCTCTATCTGACTATTTCTGTGATACTATAATGAACTACTTCTGTCTCACACAATCTATTGATACGCCAACTCGCGGAGATGCAATACTCGACCTAGATATCTCAAATTGCCCCGAAAATTTAATGGATATCGACGTTTGTGACAGCCTTGGAACATCGGATCACAATATTTAAAAAAAAAAAAAAAAAAAAAAAAAAAAAAAAAATAATTTAAAAAAATTAAAAAAAAAAAAAAAAAAAAAAAAAAAAAAAAAAAAAAAAAAAAAAA
>CALNXI010001538.1:43291-57381 GCA_942486025.1 Porites evermanni | reverse complement strand
TTGGTCTCACCTTTAAAAAAAAGAGAATTTCTTCTTTGCCGTTGTTTTTTCTTCTTTTTTTTTGTAGACCCCCCCCCCCCCCCCCCCCCCCAAAAAAAAAAAAAAAAAAAAAAAAAACCGCCTGATCGCAGATTATCGTTAATGAATTGCTGTAGCTTTCACAACCGATGGTACAGTATTGTACGAAAAGCTTATTTATTTTATTTTTTTCTTTATTAGAGAGTTTTAATGCACGGACATCTTTTTAATTACCATTTGGTAAAGTTGACTGATTTTGGTTAGGCCTACAAAGTTTCAAACAAAAGCGATGAGATAATAATATTTTTCAAAACCGGGTTTAAACGCCCTCCATTTTGTCTACTCATGCATTTTTTATAGTTGTTGCTGTTGTATCTGAATGTTCCGTGTTTTACTTTCACTTTTGTGTTACATTTGATACACGGCATTAGTAAAATCCAACTGGTGGTCTATTACCAATGCTACGTTCTGATTGGTTGAGCTACTACTAGGCTATATGTTATAGCCCACTAGTAGCGAAAAGCGCCGGCTTTTTGGCGGCAAAAAAGGATTAAAGTCTATTTTTAACTAGCTAAAGTTGTTTTGTCTCGATATTTTTGACAAACTAGTTGAATTTTACTAAAACAATTATTCCCCTAGCCCTCATGGCCTCTGAGTCAATAGCCCTCAGAAAGCATTCGGGCTCGAGGAATGATTGTTAAATTTTTTTTTTGGTAAACATACAACATTCTTCAACATATACGAACTAATTTTACTTTAACTGAAATAACAGCATGTACGTGTAAAATGGCTTAGGCCTTGGGTCACTTACATTTGTGAGTGAATCTATGTAAAGATTGAAATATAGCCATGGCGTTCTGCATAATATGTCTGTGGGTGTTTAGCTCACGCCGTAGAAGTGTTACTGCTTAACTGTTATTTTTTTATATATATATATTTCGTACCATTTGTTGGATGTATTTAGCGAAATCGCTTTAAAGTTCTTTTGAACGCCAATCATAACCTTAGAAGTAAATGGAACAAACCTTCCGACTTTGTTTTCCAGGTAGGCGACCGAGTTGGGTTAATGCGCAAGTCAGATGGAACTTTACATTTCTTTATCAATGGTATAAATGTTGGCAAAAAGATAAATAACGTCCCTATTCTGCTTTATGGTGTAGTCGATGTATTCGGCCGAGCTGGAGGAGTCACTATAACTGGTATGTTTGAATACAATATGTTTTCTTAACCGCTGTTGACTCTACTAATCCAGCTTTATTTCGCTAACAAGTTTCATTCATTTCGCACAACGTTGCAAGCCACCCACATCCTGTTATATAGGGTCAACTGATAGAACTGTCCAATCGCTTCAGTTATATGTTGAGGTTTGACCTACACCCAAGTCTGCATCTGGGACCCGTGAAAAGTAGCCGCCACACTATATAACTTAGCATAAAGATAAGAGAAGAAAAGATGGAAGGAAAGATACGGAAGGAGGAAGGGATGGAGAATAGATGGGAAGGGAGGAGGGAGGTAGGTAGGAAGGCGGGGAGAGAGGCAGGGAGGGATGGGCGAACAACGTAGCAGACAGACCCAAAAAGGAGTACGTTCTTGGCTACCGCAACTGATCAGTTTATTTTTGTTTTTGCTGTTACCCTTTCAAGATTAGGTTAAATATGTGATTTAAAGGCACATTATAGCAAGATTAGACCACTCAAACGGGGCCTCAGTTCCTTGGTCGTCTCTTAGTTCTCTAGTTATTTGCTATCCATCATATTAGGTACTGTTTTCTCACCTCAGCTTCTTTTCATTTTCAGGCGGTGGAGAAAAACAGAATAACTCTAAAGACCTAACGGATACCGCTTTTGTCATCAATCGCATGTCCACTGCGGTCAATTTCCTAAAGGAAAGACGATACCGTGACAGTTATTTGTTGGTAGTTGGTGAACTTGCCAAGTATATTTTACAACCGTACGAAGAAACACAAAACCAAGAGCTCCGACAAAAGTACGGTGACCACTTGTCCAACGGGAATGCTCTATATTTTCTCGCAACCTTCCTTTCTCGTCTGTTGAGTGAAGACATTGCGTCTCGGGGCTGCTGGCTTGGGATCTGCGTTGTTCTCAGTATATTTCGGTACTTTTCAGCTGCTACTTCAAAGCAGGCAAGGCGAAGCTTCTTGGATGTATTAGGAAAGGGTCTGGACGGAAATTCCATTAAGTGTTCCACAAATCAGGGACGGTAGGTCTAGACAAGGTTGTGATAAATTGTAATTACTAGAGTAACTCTCTCAGCTAACCATGTCTTCTTTAACTGGGCCAAAAACTAAGTTGTTACTAATAGATTACAGAATACTTATATCAAACATGAGTACTTATATTAAACATGATTCACATAATATAAGATTATCCAACAAATGAGATCAGTGTACTGATAGGTGATTTGTATTTATCAAGCTACGTTAAAACCTATTGGGGCGCAAAGTCGTAAATCGTCACTTTCATAAACTTCCTTTAGGTATGGAAAGACTAACAGTACTCGCCTCTGAAAACCCTTAACTTGTTTTTTAAATAATAATAATAATAGTAATAATGATAGTGATAATGACAATGATAGTGACGATGATGATGATGATGATGGTGATGATGATAACAAAAAGGAATAATAATGATAATAATAATAATAATAATAATAATAATAATAATAATAATAATAATGCAAAGGAAACAATCATTGCGGACATAGCTGTTCCCGGAGATAGTAATATTCTGCAGAAAGAAACTGAAAAGTGTGAAAAGTACCAAGACCTGGCAAGAGAGATTCAAAGGATCTGGAAATCAAGGACAAAAGTGGTGCCAGTGGTTGTAGGTGCATTGGGTTCAGTGTCAAAGAAGCTGTCAGGCCACTTGGAGCAAGTAGGAATTAAAAACCGAACGAGAACGATGCAAAAGTCGGCACTCCTCAGATCGGCACATATCCTCAGAAAGGTGCTGGAAGTCTGAGGTCTCGGGATGAGACTTGACTGGATATTTCTCCCCACGGAAAATCCCTGTGCTAAATTTTACATAATAATAATAATGATAATGATAATGATAATGATAATGATAATGATAATGATAATGATAATGATAATGATAATGATAATGATAATGATAATAATAATGAACAAGACGTGTAAATCACCAGTTTAAAGTAAACGCGGGCCAGGTTTACGCTGATATGAGAGAGGTATTGGATAAGGATAAAGGGAATGAACACCCAAAGTACATGCCGGTTGACGACAAAAATGCGGAAAGAAAGATGTTTGAGAATATTGAAGATGCGAGTAGCTTTTAGAAACAGCACTGGAAAAGTCAAGGGACCGGGGATCGAAAAGCCCAGTGGCTCGAGGATACATGATCTGCAATTTATAGCCGAGTTCCTCCCCCATCACCTACAAAGGTACTAGCAAGGAAAAAGAACTGGAGTGCCCTGGGCCCAGACAGGTTGACCAATTTTTGGTGGAAAAAGGCAAAAGTGCTCCATGAGGGGGTGGCTATGTCGTTTCAAACCATCACGAATACCAACATAGAGTATTCAGCCTGGTTCTCCGCGGGCAAAACCATACTAGTCCCGAAACCCGGAGAATTCACCATCGATAACGAGAGTCCGATCACCTGTTTAAATACTTTGTATAAGTCGTGCCTGTTAGGACCCGCGAATGAACACCTGGAAACGCAAGGTTTAATGGATGGAGCCTAGAGGGGCGCACGCGCAGGATGTAGCAGAACTATAGACAATTTACTGATTGACAGAACTGTGACCTTAGATTGTCATCGGCGAAAGAGTAACCTGAGTTTGGCGTGGATTGACGTCAAGAAGATGTACGACTTGGTAGACCATGGTTGGTTGGAGGAAATTATTATCCTGCATAGATTCCCTGTTTGGTTGTCAAAGACGGTAGAGAAGTTAAGTAAGAGCTGGAACACAAGGGTGGTGGCGATTACAAAGCAAGGGCGCGAGACATCTGAGCCAATAAGGTTCCTCAAAAGGCCTACCCCAGGGTGACGCTCTCTGTCCCAGGCTCTTCACGGTTTGTTTGAATCCCATCGCATGGAAGATCAGCGCCACTAAGGGCTATATAAAGGTAACAGACCTCCTGTATATCGACGATCTAAAGATTTTTGTGTCTTCGGAGAGTAAGCTAAACCGTGTTATGGCGTCAACTAAAATCGCGATGGAGGATGTCAGACTTCAGTGGGACCCCAAAAAGTGTGCGGTCGTTCATGTGCGAAGGCGGGTTTAGACCCATACCCATGATGCCTCGGGGCCAAGGGTAGATGAGAACATCTGTGTTTCCGACCTCGAAGGGGGCAATCAGTACAAGTTCTTGGGTGTCTTAGAGACGGCGAAGAAAGAGGAGAAGAATGTCGTTGGAATGCGCAGCTAAGGAGTTTCTTGGCAGATGTCTATTATCTGGTCAAGTCCTCTGTCTGATCACAACCGTGTAACCGCCTCAAGCCAATTTGCATTACCAGTGTTGGGTTACCTAATGTGGTTGCGGTTGGAAACAATGCCCAACACATACAGTGACGGGGATGTTTGAGCTCTACGAGGCTGTATTCCTGCCAGAAAACGTACATGGACACGACGGGTGAGGTAATGTGCAGGCTATGTAATAAGGCCCCTAAAGTGTCTCCCATGTCCTGGATGGTTGTACTGCCCTTGCACAGAACAAGTACGTTACCCGACAGAACGCAGACCTGAAGATACTTTTGTTTGAAGTTCTGCAAGACCTAGGCATTGTAGACTCAGTGCCACCTTGGTAATCGCCACTGAAACCGAAGCGAGTGTACGAGGCGAGCAATGCGCTAGCATTCTGGGATGCCCCTCTATTTGCGGAGCACCAAGAAGTTAGAGCCAGCAGAGTAGATGCTCGCATTATCAACCAAGAGTCAAAGTGAGCCATCACGCTGGAGATGAGCTGCCAATGGGTTACAAACCGCGAGAAAAAACAGGAGGAGAAAACCACGAAATGCGGACCGCTCCGGTTAGAATTGAAGCAGAAGTAACACGGATATGAAGTGAAACAATACAATATCATAATGGACATACTAGGGGGATGGTGCAGAGACTTAGGGCCTGTTTACATGGAGGTGGGGGACCCCAGGGAGGTGAGGTAACCCGCTTAGGTGGGGTAAAAAAATAACCCTCCTTTACATGCAATCTTACAACCACGCCATCCCGGGGTGCACTTTCTCAAGATTATTGAATGGTCGCTAAGCACTTAAACAAGAAATATGCTGGCAAATCACGTGCTTTGGCGATTAATGCTCTTCTACACCCACTTGCTGCTCTTGCTGCAACCTTCATTACTGTGTTTTTCTATTTTTTCTTTAAATAATGATGCAAAACTACACCCAAAGTGAATTCTGCTCGAATTTCATGTATCACGATTCGGACCCCGGCTAGGCGGGTTACCCCGCCTTGAACGTTTACATGGCAAAATTTGACCCCGGCTGAGAGGGTTACCCGGTCTGGTAGACCGGGTATCCGCCTTGGCGGGTCACCCCACCTATCATGTAAACGTGATCAAATTAAAATGAGAGATCATATGGACAGGCGGTTTACCCCACCTAAGCGGGTTACCTCACCTACCTGGGGTCCTCCACCTCCATGTAAACAGGCGCTTAGAAGCCAAGCTAAAGGAGTTGGTCTGAAGTAAGAGTAAGGGAGTTTTTCATAACATGCAGAAAGCTGTACTTTCGGGAACGCTAAACATCGCTCGGACGAATAAAGTTGCAACATGAACAATGAAAATCGCTTTCATATTTATTAACTCTCTTCGTTTAACATCTTTTGGACTTTAAAAGTTAAGAAGTAATCGTCGATGAATTTTTTCAGCCGAATAAGTGATATATTGGAGAATTTTTTTTTAAAAGGAGTATTATTGATGGTGCTAATTTTTATATATATTTTTAAAATTTAAAAATTATGTTCTTATGCTAAGTTTAACGGGCTACGCTCACGCGCCCCGTCATGCTATTTTAACTGTATACAGCATACAAAAGTTGCAACTGCATCATCAACGACGACGTAGTTCCGCTACAAAAATTCCCCGTTATTGATATTTTACGCTGATGCTCACTCCACTTTCCAATTACCGGTTAATTCCAAAGTTTAATACAATCATTGCTTACTTACAAACAGGACATAAAGTTTATAGTGTCTTCTGTTATGAAGACACTTCACTGCCTTTCTAAGGGCTCAGAAGGTCGCCAGGCACCTTTTCCTCCACGATTAAGCGAGAAGATAGTTCCACATCTAAAGGCAGATGATATGGAAGTTGCTGTTTTGGCTACACTAACCTATTCAAATGTTGCATCTCAAGGACAGAAAAGGTTGCTGGAAGTCGACAGTAGGGTATGCTTTCTTCATGGTGTCACTTTTGGGGGGGGGGTGGGGGGAGGAGAAGGGGATCGTCAACAAAATGTATTTAGCAATGTCAACTTTAAAGACTGCTTTACCCTTCGTGCTGGAAGATCAAGAGATACTTTATCTTCGGCATGTATATTGGTTTAGGTAGACCTTTTTCTTTGGTAAACTGCCGTCTATCGTAAGCTGAACAAAATAGCCCGAGCTAAGTTTCCGCCATATTATTCCTCGATCACTGCAATTATGTTCGGCTCCTGTTGTTAGCCTTAGCTACAATTTGCTCGGTAACGTTTTGGCAATCTTCGCTTTCTGGAGCAACTTTAAGGCAACTTTTGCCATTTTAAGCAACTTTTGATTTTTGAGGAGCCTTGATTAAATTTTAGACATTTTATGGGAATCACAAAGTCCTATCATCCCATTTATCTTTGTAAGAAACTTTAAGTTCTTTAATGTTAACTTTAAACAACGTGCGAACTCAACTTTGTGCCCCCACGCCCTCCCCCTCGGTTGGAGTGTCCGTGGTATGATGTCAGCGGTTCGCAAATGGTTCCCAAATAGGGACAAACATCTAAATTTAAGATAGTTCAGACGAAAAAATTCCAGCACCGACTTCTCTGCCACGAATAATATATAGATTTAGCCAGGGCTAAAAGCGACGCTCCCATTAATAAATAAATAAATTGAAATCAAACAATAAACTTGTTTTCCAAAATTCAGATAACTTTACAGCACATTCATGTGACTTTTGAAGGAAAGGCTAAGAAAAATATTTTGCAAAGGACCGCCAAGAGTGAACCAAATCTTACATCAAGTTTACAGCCTCATATGTACACCCAGAAAATAGCAACCATCTTCGATCACATTTAAGAGCCATAATGGGCAGGCTCTTGTTCACCGTAGATTAATTAGGCCTGGAAAAAAATCAGGCCGAATTCTTTGCGTTCGACAAGTTTACTTTACAAAATCTTGCCAACAAATCTGGGTGAGTGAAAACCAACCTTTTTACCATTTGTACATCACATCTGAGGTGAAACAGTGCTATGAGGCACGGTTTTCATCATACAGACCTCTGACAGAATGCAGTATTTCACAATTGTCAATTGTCAGTTGTCTCAAATCTTATAAACGTGAATGAACTAAATAGCCGCATAAACTACGCTCGACTTCATTAAATTAGATATAAAAAATAAGCATCAAATACAATAATTATTCAGGCTTTCCATTCGAGATGCAGCTCCTGAAAGGTATCAAGTAAGGCCAGTATCGCTTCAGAGTTTTCAAGCAAGGTGAAAAACGAAAACGATGCCATCCGAAATCGGATTTCCGACTTTGACAAGCGACGCATCTCTCAACCAAAAAACCAATAAACAAACCAGCCACGAATAACAGAATACACTTGATAGCAGCTGTATTTCATTTTTGTACATCCAGTAGAAAAAGACAGTTAAAAAAAACACAAGTTGACACAAAACTCTGTCAGCTTCAGCCGTCAAAGTAAACAGGATTCAAGATGCTGCATAAATTTTCCGCATGAACTCACCTGTCAAATTTTGACCAATCAGAGCATAAAAATTGGACGTAGAGCGTACCAACGCGTGACCTTGGCAAGAAAAAGTCTTCCCCGCCTGTATTTCTAAATAACTGGCTGAATTCTCGCGTCCAAGGTTAGTTTGAAATCAAAATCTTAATAGTGCGGGGCCATAGTGACATAAACTCAACAAATTTCATGACTTTTTAAAAACTAAACTTGAGCCTGAGATCACTTGAAAACTAGTAACTCGTCAGCGGATAACTTCAAAAAAAGTACTCGACCTCGATGGGTCGACACCTGAGCCCGCGATACGGTCAGGTGGCCAGCCAGCGGATACCTTGTTTTGACAGATATCACTCCTGGGCTCCCAAAGTGGTTAGAAAGTGTGAAAGTAAGCATTGGTTGTCCTGTGGTGCGGACGGATGGTTAAAAGCAACTGTCTTCCTTGCATAGCTGCCTGCATTTTCGCATCCAAGGTCAGTTTGAAATCAAAATTTTAATTGTCCGGCACATAAACACAACATATTTCATATAAATTAAAAAAAAAATTATACTTAAGCCTGCGATCGCTTGAAAACTAGTAACTTATCAGCTGATAACTTTAAAAAATACTGACCTTGATGGGTCAACACCTGAGCCCGCGATACGGTCAAGTGATACTAGTCAGCGGATACCCTCTTTCGACAGCTGTCAATTGATCACAACGTTGATGTCCAAAATGTGTGCATTATCAGTTTTCCTGTGCTAAACTAGCTAGAAGGTATGAGATTGAACATCGGTTCCCTGTGGTGCGGACGGAGCGGCGGTGTACGGTCACGTGATTACCAAATATTCTGGGATGGGTAGATTTCCTTAGCTATGGGGCTGCGCCCAGGCGCGCGCGTGAAGCTCCGCTAAAAACGACCGTATAACAGAACAGATCAATGCACTTGAGGAAACCATTACGGCAGCAGTTTGAAATTGCATTATTGCACTTTACCAACGGCACCTGCGTTGTGGAAAAGGCAAAAATTGCTGTTTTTTAAATTTTAACGAGCAACTTTTGATTAACTTTTTAGAGGAGCCGAGCAACTTTAGGCAAGTTTAAAAACAACTGGGGCAATTTTTAAAAAACTTTGGAGCAACTTGTGGTTGAGAGTACCGATTGTCGTCTTATATGTATGGGTATAATTAAGGATACGGGAAAACAGTGTACAGAAACTTGGTGAAGACAATCCCTTGACTGTATTTCCATTCTATGTCGTATTGTTCCTTAAAACAAAATTCCTAACCTTGTTGCAATAGCTTATAATTATCGCTTCCTTTTTTGACACCAGGTGTTAAGTTATTTCCTTGGGATGTTTCGCATTGCACTGGATCAACCAGACCTACGACGCAAGTCGATGGCGACAGCATTGTCAGCTCAAGAAATCAAATTAGTTTTGGATACCTTCCTTTTTAATACTAGAAACGTGGAGACTATGCTTGATAGAGATGTTGTTCCATTGCTTTTTTCATTCATCGCTAAAGGAAAAATCACTGAAAGAGAGAAAGCTTTCAAATCACTTCTGGTCATTTCAAGTAAAAGCTCCAGAGGCAAACGACAGATCATATCGCACCTGCGCGCAAATTATGGCAAACCTGGGATTCAAGAAGCAGCGAAACGGCTCGAGTTAGAGCAAAAGAGGCCCCAAACGACACAAGGTAACCTCTTATTTGACACATTTTTGAAAGTACTTGACAGCAAAATTGTCAGAAAAAATCACATTGTTTAATACTGCATCCCAGGGACTAGCACCGTGTATGAACATATGTGACACCCTTACAAGATTTTTGCCTACCCCCTATACGGTAAAGAGTCCACTAGATATGGTATGCCATAAACTTGTTTGCAATTATTTTAACTGCATGTTTGTCGGAGACGTGTAGAGGCCGTGAGAATGGTCCTTATATTTTGTAGGTGTCAGTAAGATGCAGAGGCGAACAGGGTGTAACTACCAGGAAAGATGTCGCAGGTTTAAGTTATCACTTGAACTGTCAGGTACGACTCGACTTAACTGTTGAAGGAAATTGCTGGACACTCCATATTATATTTCTAGGCTAACAATGTGATGCAATTACTTGCTCAAAGCAATTATTGAGTTGAATGTTATTGATATTTAAGTTACGCGTCATGTATTTTTAAAAGTCCCAAATAAAGTGTAAAAACAAACGTGTTGCAATTCAAGGCGAAATGAGAGGTATCTTGTAATGGTTTAGGTATTGATTAATATTTGTTTCTATTTTCCCAGATGTTTTCTTTGACCAAAACTTCGGTAGATGTTACTGTATAAAATGTCACGACGCCCGAGGCGACATTCTTTATTACAGTCGAGAAAAACCGCCAAAGACCTATGGTCTTTCCGTAGGATGGTGTCGATTTGGACTTAAGTAAGTCAAAAACGCTTTTTGTAAGCTGGGACATTTTATGTAGCATCATAAAGCTGAGTAGATATTTTCGTGAAGTAAACTTTATTTATTGGTTATATTATAGCGTTTTTCACGAAGCCTAGACTGAGAGCTTTCTTTTCATCGTTCTCGGACTTTAGGAGGTTATTTAACAATTATTCCTCGAGCCCGAATGGGCTCTTAGTCAATAACCCATGAAGCCGAAGGCCGAATGGGCTATTGACTCAAAGGCCATGAGGGCGAGAGGAATAATTGTTTTAGTAAAATTGAACTGGTTGGTCATAAATATCGAGACAAAACAACTTTAGCTAGCAAAACGCGATTCAGCCGCCATTATTTTGGTATTCAAAGCGGGCGCTTTTCGCTATTAGTGGGCTATAACATATATATACTAGTAGTAGCTCAACCAATCAGAACGCAGCATTGATCATAGACCACCAGTTGGATTTTACCAATATGTTTTATTCGAGTAATACGGATATGCCACCTGGATAACGCACAATTTTCAGAAATAACGGTGTTCATTCAGTTATGAGAGCAACCCTTTATTAGCTTGTAATTGCTGCCTAGATGAAGGGATACCTCCAAGGCGAAAGTGTAGCATAGACAAAATCAATTACCTTTTCCGTACACAATTGTTATTTTTAGGGTCCACCACAGAGCTCTTGCCTTGAATGTGTTCAATAACTGGCACGCAGCATTCCATGGCACAAGAGTTGATAGTGTCGAGGCAATTTTGGAATGCGGTGATCTTCTTATACCAGGTGTGTCTTTGGGTCACATATACCCTATTGGTTATCGAGAGGGAGCAGAGAAATCTAAGTGAACAACAAACAACAACAACATCACCAACAATACAATTTAAGCAGTTAATATACATTATGCCACTTTCATATACCCTATAGATAAGGTTACTATTATTTATTCAAAATGTTTCGCAGTTTTTTATTGGCTCAAATCCCCCGGCGAATTCTTTATAAGCAGCCGATGTTGACTGATTTTTAAAGATGCGAGCAATTTACCATGGTATATTTCCTGACCACGAGGCTGTTTGGGCAATAATGAACTAAAAAATGGTGTTCATGACTATGTGAAGACGAAATAGCTGAATTTCTGACTAAAACTGAAGGGAGGAAGTGCAAGAATACGCAAAACATATTGCTTGATTGATGCTATTTACTTTTTGAGGAGTATCTCCAAGAAAAAAATCATATGTTTCTATTCTGAAAACTTACCGAGATATATAATAGGCTAAAATTTTACAGAAATACCACGAGGAGGTAAGCCTGAAAAGAGTTTAGAAATATTTTGAATGAAGAATAAAAAAATTTTTCCATTCGGCATTCGTGCAATGAAGAATTGTGCTGATCTTGGAGGCTGTTAGCCACTTCGGACGATAGCATTCTCCTCGATCGGTTCATCATACTCTGCCTCTTTCAATAACAGAAGGGTAGATGACTTGAATTTCCTAAATTCTACATGATTCGATTGTCTTTTTTAAGTTTTGTTGCCGAAAAGGCCAGTATCAGACTAAATATCTTTACAATCATTTATTATTAGTAGCAGTCTTGTACGTACCAATTTGCAACATTCTATTGAAACCAATTGAAACCCGGAATCTTGATTATAAGGAAGATTCAAATTATTGCCATGACGTCATGCTAATTGAACACCGCAGATAGTTGTTTTAGAAGGACATTGGTGCTTAATTTTATCGCCTTGAAATTGCTAATTTTTAAAATATATTTTTTTGCTGTTTAGTTTTCTGGACCCTGTGACGAAGAAGGCCTTGAATGCCAAAGTTGTTCTTCATCTATATATCAACCCAGATAGCTAGCAGGTTGGACCACAGACAATTGCTGCTACCTCTGAGATTGACCCTAAGTTTAGCAACCAGGAGATTGAATGGTTTACAAAGGAACGTGGATCCATTATTCTTTATGGACTGCTTGTTAAACTTGATGAAGNATAGTTGTTTTAGAAGGACATTCAGGTGCTTAATTTTATTGCCTTGAAATTGCTAATTTTTAATCTTTTTTCTTTTTTTTGGCTGTTTAGTTTTCTGGACCCTGTGACGAAGAAGGCCTTAAATGCCAAGGTTGTTCTTCAACTGTATATCAACCCAGATAGCTATCAGGTTGGACCACAGACAATTGCTGCTACCTCTGAGATTGACCCTAAGTTTAGCAACCAGGAGATTGAATGGTTTACAAAGGAACGTGGATCCATTATTCTTTATGGACTGCTTGTTAAACTTGATGAAGCTGATTAAGGTTCTTTTTTTTTTTTAGGATTTTAAGGCTCATCGCCACACCATCGGGGGATGTTTTGCTTTGTTACAGTTTTGTTTGAAAATACGGGGCACACGTCTCAGCTACGTGAGACTTACGAGAGTGTCAAAAATCATTCAATTGAAACTTTAAAACACTTTTCAGCTCACCCGATTTGGGATTTATCACATCGATTAGCGTGGTGAAAAAAATTATTAAAGTAGAAGTAAAAGAAAAGAAAACGTTAATTAACACTCCAAGTCTTGATACCAACCGGTATCCTAATTGCACCCGCTTTAGTAAGAATCTTGTAAGTGAATATAGTTTCCTGGTTTAGGTAATATAATTAATTATGGTTTCCTCGTGCTTAAACTGACTCGTGCGGAATCCAGAGAATTATTCTTTTCAGTTCTCGATCAATGCCTCGAAACCTGAATTTAATGCTTGACCTTTTACTCTTTACTCTGCCTTACGATGTTAATATTCACTGACTACCTTGCTTTTAAGACGCGAATTCCTTTTGGCGACTTTGAAAGGGGAAAATTAGATTGATTCATATTGAACCCTCTGATATACATGTATACTTTTAACTTGTCTGAATCTAGAAGAGCTGCATACTGAACGTTTGTGTAAAAACACCTTATCAGCAGCACTTGCTATACCCATTTTAATGGGTGTAGCATGGGGCAGTAAGCTAACCTTGTGGCAAATGACAGTATCTCTCAAGTGCAAAGTTTATCTTTGTTTTAATAGTGATGGTTATAGTTTTAGCCATAAGGCTAAAAGCGAACCGTCCATCGACATTCTTTTAATTACTGGAATTAAAAGCAAAAGATTAACTGATTTTAAAGCAAAAAGAGAAAATTTTAAATCTAATTCGATCACAGTAATAGTATTGCAAAGAATTCTTACCCCTGAACCCCATATAAATTCATACACTTGATGCTTTCTCTTTGAAAAGATTAACTTACGAGTTCAAAGAAACAATACACAAAATCTGGAGTGCAAAGAAGTCCGTGATCAGTTTTAAGAAAACCTTGGTTTTCCCATACATTTTCTGTGATTCGACAGTTCTAAAATTACAGAAAATGTATGGAAAAATTGAGGTTTTCTAAAAACTGGTCACGGACTTCTTGGCACTCCAGATTTAGTGTATTGTTTCTTTGAACTCGTAAGTTAATCTTTTCTAAGAGAAAGCATCAAATATATGAATTCAGGGAGAATTAGCTGGCTTTGAATTCTAATACAAATATTCTAATTTCCCGCCATCTTGCCCCGATTACCCATGATGCAACTATAAGCGTGAACTCCTCTATTGACATAAATTTTTCATTACATGTCATGACATGAATAATTACGCTTGACTTAAAAACAAAACAACTCAAACGAGACAAAACTGTAATAATTACTCAGGCCTTGGATGCAGCTCCTGAGTAAGCAAGAAAATGAGG
>CALNXI010001538.1:29002-39002 GCA_942486025.1 Porites evermanni | reverse complement strand
CTGTCCGCAACGCAACTATCCATATTCGAAATCGGCGTGTACTGCCTCAACTTTTATGAAACATGGCACTTAAGCTTTGTAGTAAATTGGAAATTTATAAAACAGTTTCGCACATTGTATAAAAAATGGCGTCATATTGTAACAATTCCCTTTCACTTTGAAATAAACGTTTTCAGAGTGTTTCAACTTGCTTGGATAACAATATATTCTGCTACCTTTAAAATTAAAGGTGATCTCGTCATCAAGCATGTAACTTACGAATAATACTTATATCTCCGCTCATTTCTCATGGACTCACTTAAATTATAGTTTTTTAGTTTTGTGACTTACGAAATTTGGTTACGCCTCGTTTCGTAAAAAACGGGTTTGCATAGAGTGTAGGAATATCACTAAAAACGTCTCGGGTGCAAGATTAGACACGTGATTTGAAACCCAGCAAAACTCCCGTCTTCTGACTCAATATATTATATATTAGGTGTGTCAGGATGCATTAATATACCTCAAGTAGTCTTATCAGGAAAAGGTGAGACTTTACTTCCCTAAAAACCGTTTTTGAACTGTCCCCATAGGGGTTTTTTTCCCGACATAAAAATAACATCAAGAAAGCTCCTATTGGTCGTTTCCGCCTTTGCTGTACGTTGGTGATATATTTTTGATGCATCGATTGCTGGTTGAAGGTGCTGAATATCCTCGGCTGTTCTAGCCTTTACTTAGTTCACCAATGGCTTTCACATAGATAAACGTTCTTCTCATTAGCAGGGTATACTGGAGATTGATCGCCAAGTCTTTGAAAGACATGATGAATATTACCAGTATCATCATGGCAAATTGAAACAACCATTATAAATACAGAAAAAAGACCTCTAAATGTCGGAATTGAAAAACAAAATAAAAAAATGAATAAAACTCAGTAGTCTCTTAATAATAACAGCAAAAATATTTTCTAGACCCAAATCTCGCACTGCGAAAACATTTTTAAAGGTTCTTGCAAATTTTATTTTATGAAAAAACTGTCCGTCATTAGCAACATTTCGTGCAAAAAACAATCCAACTTGTTATTGCACTTGTGGCTCGGTGCAGTTATTCAAGGTCAACACCTTCTACGTTTGAGAAAAATTGCAAGGGGGTAAGCACAGTTGTATTAGATAAAGATGAACTCTTGTTATGATAAGGGAGGGATTCAATGAAATCTCAGTTGTCATAGCAACGGAATGACAACATTACCTATTTTGCGTGCAGTAGTATTTTTCGGCACTGGGAACTTTTTCCAAAATCATTCAAGGGAGCTTTTTCCAATGATTTCAGCCTCGATGTTCGTGAGATTTAAGTGAAATCTTTAAGAGCGTTATCGAGATATTTTGGGATGAAGTTTTCATGATTAGAAATACAGTAAAAAATGGTTAATCTTGCAGTTTGGCCGTTATCAGCAGAAAACAAAGCGCCTCTGACATGCACTTTGACCTCATAGTAGTTACAATCTCTTGGCAATAATTTTAAAACCGCTAGACAGAATTTTTTGAAAAAATTTAGATTCTTGCCGATGAAACGTCGTTTTAGGAGACGTTTGAGTCTCAATATTATTGATATATTGAAAGGCAGTAAAATAAGGGCTACGATTCGCTAATTTTTTACCGGAAGTTTCCTGTTTACAAGTGAAAGCCTCTTATTATTCAAGGGTATTGTCTCCAAGTTTAATTTTTACGTGAACAGCAGTAACTAACAATGCATTTAAAAAATGCAAAAATGCTAGCTATTGTTGTGCAGGAAAATATGAAACTTGGAGACAATACCCTGAATAATGAGGGAGGGGCTCTCAGTTGTAAAAACAAAATTTCTGACAAAATATATTTTTATCGAATTGTAGCCCTTATTTTACTGCCCTACAATATTTCAATAATCTTGAAACTAAAAGGTCATATCAAAAAACGGTTTATATTAAGAATCGTTATGAATAACTATATCGAGCCACCTTAAGGACAGGGAACTTTTTGTCAAGAACATTAGGGAAATAACACTTTCTCTAAATGTCCAAACGCTGCAATCGGACTCAAATCGAGCAAAACTTTTCAGCGCGCGACTTTGTATGTTTCATTTTTGCTAATCATTAGCCAAACTTTTTTTTTCAGTTTATCAGCAATAATTTTGAACTTGAAAATGTCGTCAAGATGACACCGAAACGTCGTTCGTTCTTACCCACGTTAATATTTACTTGTTTCTGTATAACAAGACCTTTGCTTATATATTTTATTTCTGTACGTATTCTGTAATAATTCCTTATTATTATTTTTTCTTATTCCAGATCCTATTTAAATAGAAAGGAAAACAGTACTGAAATAATTGTTTAAAGGATATCTATTAAAGCGACAATGGACATCTGGCCTGCAGTGTGCATTACTCAGTTTATGATGGTGTTTATAATCAACGCCTTCACTCTCGTCGTCTTTGCAAGGAGCCGCCATCTACGTACGCAGGCGCAACACGTACTTGGTAATGAACCTAACTGTGGCTGATTTACTGATAGCAGCCGTTTCAGGACCTGAAGCCATTCTGTTTTTATACCAAACAAAAGACCGAAAAAAGGCCTCGGGGTCTTATATTTAATAATCTCTGATATGTGCTGGATAGCTTCACTGGGTAACCTAGTTTTAATTTCTTTAGAGCGATTACACGCAACACTATATCCATTTAGGCATTGCTTAGTTGGGAAACGCACTTACTATAAGATTATCATTTTTAGTTGGTTCGGAGCTTTGACTCTAGCATGTGGTCTACAAATCAGTCGCATGAATGATTCATCCCTCGCAGATCGATACCCCTGGACAATTTATACTTTTCTTACTGTAGCAGTACTAACAACATCTTATGCTATAATTATTTCAAAATTTATTGGAAAACCTCATGTTCAGCAGTTAGGGTCAGTGATCTTAGCCGAAAGAAACTTTCAGTAACTTTATTCATAGTTAGTGCTGCCTCTACAATTACTTTTCTTCCCTTTGCAATAGTTACTTGTATTTTGATAAGTTCAGACCGTGACAAATGGACTGAATTCACACCGTACAGGATAGCCAATGGAATTTATTACCTTAACTCGATATTGAATCCAGTGATCTACGCAATTAGATTGTCAGAGTTCAGGAGAGCTTCGAAGGAGCTTTTCTGCACAAACACTTCGTATCCAGTAAGGCAGGACCAACCTATTGAACTTCAAGCAATGTAGACATGGACTGTATATGCAGTTTCGTGGACTTATCAATTATGTGTAAATATTAAATGCATCCATCGACTATTAAGATCCCTCAAATGTAGAAAATAGCTTTGTTTAAAATGATGATTGTGTTCCACCAAAGGAAATTTTCATAAAACATTAATAAATAGAGGGTATTTGTTGTCAATATTCATCGCTCACTTGTCAAAGGAATAATCTTACCAATCAGATCATGATAGCGGTGCTCTCGCTCGCGAAGCGCGTGCAGCGGAGCACCATGGGTAAAGAAATGTGGTAAACTACCCATCCGAGAAAATTTGGTAAACACGTGACCGTACACCGACCGCCCCCTTGCCCGACCGTCTGTCCGCACCACAGGCATACCAATGTAAAATTATTCAATCAACAGGTATAACAACCCAAATGCAACTCTAGGTTTTATTTGGAAAGAATTCGCATGGCCGCCCGGACTTTTAGAAAGAAAAAATAACAACAAACTCGTGTTTTTTTCGCCGTTATTTGAGAGAAAGAGCTAGAGCGAGTGATTAAAAACAAAAGAGACGAATTTCAAAGTGGATGTGTGGCAATGAGAAATGCTAGCGGCCAGCAAGGTGAATATAAGCGGGAGTGAAAAATAAAAGCGAACATGAACACAGGAGACAAAATATTGGGTAAGCACATACGACAATTCCTCCATGCAAAACAGCGCTGTAGTTGTGCAAAACAACGGCAAAGAAGGACAAAAAGCGTGCGGTACGTGCAAATTTGTTTTTTTTTTTGCTAATTAGGAAAAAAAAGTGTGCTGCACGTGCAATTTGTTTTCTTACTTATTAGATCTATTGATCTTAATGTCATTTTCACCCCTCCCCCTCCCGCCCCCGTTTAGCATTATAAGATTTGATTTTTTTTTTTTTGTTTACAAGTATTATTAACCAGAGCTTCGCTTTTAGCCCTGGCTAAATCTATATATTACACAGGAAGTGCAATGTGCAATGGCTCCATCGCCTTTTTTCTCCCCCAGGCTAAGCTCGGCTTCCTTCGCTCGCCGAAACAAATGGGACCCCTACAACGTACCTACTTAAACAAACAGGCTCTCTGCGACAGATTCAGTGTTCCAACTATACCGGATAGTTCTTGCGCCGCTTTTCCCCCTGACATTTTTTTGAAAACATAACGGCATCTATACGTAGTCATTATTTTTAAGACTGAAGGATCGAAAGAATTCAATTTTTGGAAAGATTTTTATTTTTCTTTATCTGCAGCAAATTACTTACTCACGTGTTTTTCCATATATCAATATCGGTCATCATACATCATCAAACACTGACCGGCTGCGATTTTATGAAGAACGAAAGCATCAGCCGAGGGCATACTATCGTTCTACTCTAAGAGAATCATCGATAAAAAAAGGATTACACGAATTGTTTCCCAAAACCTCCAAAAAGCTAAACAGCTGACTGCCACGACAAGTACAAGCAAGATGGCGATGTCACAGACTATTGTGGAAAACAGGATGCGATACACAATATAAGTCACCAGAAGAGCAAAAGTCCGCGAAATGTAGTCATGCAGCGTATTTTGACGAACGTGGTTCAGGCACCGATGCCGATGCTGATCTCCCAGGGGAAGCCAACCCCGCACTGCCTGAGCCAAAACAGGACAAAGCTAAGAAAAAGTGCTCCAGGAAGCGACAGCGGACATCGGAGGAGGCCCACATGGCGCACATGGAGATGTGTGGAAAGGCTGTAAATTCAAAACGATAAGTAAAATAAAACGCATGCTAGATAAATTCGATAGCGACAGTAGCGACGAGGACTAAACATGCGAAATATTGAACTGCCAATTTCCTTTTGTTCATTTTTTACAGTTGATAGTATTTGTAAGCGAAAACGCTAAAAATAAAATGATTTTTGCCACACAGTTTGTCTTTTATTTGATGGTTCTATTCGTGCGTGCCGCAAATAAAGGAAAAGTTACCCATGGGAAAACACCCCGCGTATTTTACATATTTAGTGGACTTTTGCACTATAGTGGCTCTAGTTGGAGTTATGTGAAAGGTCTCCAATAGGTACTTTTTACATTACTCTTTATACTATGTATTTATTACTCTTGCATGATTAAAGATAGTTTTTAGAACACACACACAAACGGTACAAACAAAAAACAAGTGGGTTAACCACCTGGTAATCTAATTCGAAAAGCGTAACTTTGACAGAAAGAATAGAAAAGAGGTTTATTATCATATTCAATATCATTTTAATAGATTGATAGAGTAGAACTTGTCATTCTTTTAACTGCCCTTATCTAAACGTCTGAGCTGCTTGATGTTATTATTATAATCGAGGTCGTTGCGTGTAGTTTTCCGTGCTTCGAGTTTGTGAGAAGGTTTCATGACTTGGTGAAAAGTATTACAGACTGCTTCTAGTGATCACTCACACCTTTACAAAGAGAAGCAAGTGCAAGTAACAGAAAACGTTTAATATTCACAGTAGTTTTCTTTCTTTCTTTCTTTTTTTTTTTTTTTTTTCATTTTATTTTTTGATATCATACGAATTGACAATAGGCAGCTGTAGATTTAACCTCGCAAAGGAAGTGTTCAAAGAGTTAAAGAAAAGCTAAGGGCCTTTTTAACAGAAGAAAACGTCTCCAGTCCGGGCCACAACCAGATCTGGATATATAATTTCCTGCAATCTGATTGGCTAAGAGCTCAACCAAAACATTGACTTGACCGCGAAAGGACTAAGCTCGACAAAAAAGGCCGAACAGCGAAACTTCGAAGCAAATCACAGGTAACCCAGGCTCTGTGATAGTGCCACAGTACCGTATAGTATATTGAAGCGTGACCAAAATAACTTATTTAACGGCTCCAGGTTTCCTCGATCGTAAAGTAACAAGACGAAGTATCTTCTTGTTCCGTCATCCTTAGCGAATTACCATGATTGTTCAATTCCTTATTTTTCGATAGAAAGGGTGAGTACTAGAATACTAGTGCGTGTGATTTTTTGCTTCTTCAAAATACTGTCGGCATCGAAAATGTAGCCTGCCAGAGAATCCAGTTTTTTTTTGCTCCAGTTACTAGTTTCACCCGCCGAGAAGGCTGTAAATATCTTGTTTTTATCACGGTTGGTAAGAATAATTTGCGTCTGTCCCCCCCCTTTCACCCTTTCACTGAAAAGAAAGAAAGCATTTCATCGTCCACATATAGAGACCATCAAATCTACAATCCATCATTAATTTTCTACCATTGAGTACTTTTCGTTCTAAAACAGTAAGGTAGTGAGTCCTACAGGAGGACACTGCATGACAACCACAGGGATCAGCTTAATTCTTCAAAAATTCAAAATATTCAAGCAAAATATTTTAAAGTTTTTGCCTACTTCTCGGCAAGGTTTCAATGAAGTTAATTTTCCCTGCAGATACCTCAAAAAGTAGATAACATCCAACGATATGTTTTGTGTATTTCTGTATTTCTTCCTTCATTATTAGTCAGAAGTTCAGCTTTTTCGTTTTCGGATAGCGAACGGCTTAAAATTTATCTCTCCAGGCAAATTTTCCATCGACTTGATGGAGCCAATCAGAAACAGCGAAATAATTTGAATGAATAATAACATGTATCATTATCCCGTGTGACATGGAGTCTCCTCGGAATCATAACTTGATTTTGCTTACTTACCGCCACCTATGCTTGGTTATGGTCTTTTTATACAACTGAAAGAATATATAGATTTAGCCAGGGCTAAAAGCGAAGGTCCTACTAACTCGAATTTATAATAAATCAAACAATTGTAAACTTGTATTCCACAAATCAGTTAACTTTAGAGCACATTCATGTGACTTTTGAGGGAAAGGCTAAGTAATTTTAGAGAAAAATAATTTGCAAACAGTCCAAGCTAAGAGTGAAATTAATCTCAAATCGATTTGATAGCCTTATATGTACACCTAAAAAATTATAGCATAGCCATGATGGTACTTGATCACAGTACATTACGCCTGGAAAACAAATTCTTGGAAAACAAATCAGGCCGAATTTTTTGCGTTCGACAAGTTTACTTTACAAAATCGTGCCAACAAGTCTGGGAACGTGTAAACCAACCTTTTATACTTTTTATACATCGCATCTGAGGTGAGCAAAAGACATTTAACTGTTTTTGGATATGCCTCTTCTGTCCGATTTATAATTTCTTGTTATGTAAACTATATTGAAAGGAATGTTGTGAATAAATCATTCTTGACTAGAATGTCGGCTGACAGTTATTTTATAATCGCATTCATAATTATTATCTCTCCTTTTCTTTTGATTTTCTTTAGGACCTTCTTTTTTCCGCTGTGCGAGCGTTTGTTCCGGCTGTGTCATGTCCAGCTATACATATATAGCTATGTGCAGCTGTACCCTAACGACAATCTGTTCCTTTTTTTTTGCCAAACGCATGTGTGCGGCTACTGGAGGAAAACGAATTCCCAAAATGTTCCGACATCTAATATTTCAGTCGACCTTCATGCCATGGATAACTGATAATAATAACTTAAAAGTAAGCCCATCCACACACACACACTATCAAACTCCCCAAAAATTAGTGCATATATATCTTTTGACTAATAAATCCTATTTTCGTAGTCATTATTTTTAAGACTGAAGGATCGAAAGAATTCAATTTTTGGAAAGATTTTTATTTTTCTTTATCTGCAGCAAATTACTTACTCACGTGTTTTTCCATATATCAATATCGGTCATCATACATCATCAAACACTGACCGGCTGCGATTTTATGAAGAACGAAAGCATCAGCCGAGGGCATACTATCGTTCTACTCTAAGAGAATCATCGATAAAAAAAGGATTACACGAATTGTTTCCCAAAACCTCCAAAAAGCTAAACAGCTGACTGCCACGACAAGTACAAGCAAGATGGCGATGTCACAGACTATTGTGGAAAACAGGATGCGATACACAATATAAGTCACCAGAAGAGCAAAAGTCCGCGAAATGTAGTCATGCAGCGTATTTTGACGAACGTGGTTCAGGCACCGATGCCGATGCTGATCTCCCAGGGGAAGCCAACCCCGCACTGCCTGAGCCAAAACAGGACAAAGCTAAGAAAAAGTGCTCCAGGAAGCGACAGCGGACATCGGAGGAGGCCCACATGGCGCACATGGAGATGTGTGGAAAGGCTGTAAATTCAAAACGATAAGTAAAATAAAACGCATGCTAGATAAATTCGATAGCGACAGTAGCGACGAGGACTAAACATGCGAAATATTGAACTGCCAATTTCCTTTTGTTCATTTTTTACAGTTGATAGTATTTGTAAGCGAAAACGCTAAAAATAAAATGATTTTTGCCACACAGTTTGTCTTTTATTTGATGGTTCTATTCGTGCGTGCCGCAAATAAAGGAAAAGTTACCCATGGGAAAACACCCCGCGTATTTTACATATTTAGTGGACTTTTGCACTATAGTGGCTCTAGTTGGAGTTATGTGAAAGGTCTCCAATAGGTACTTTTTACATTACTCTTTATACTATGTATTTATTACTCTTGCATGATTAAAGATAGTTTTTAGAACACACACACAAACGGTACAAACAAAAAACAAGTGGGTTAACCACCTGGTAATCTAATTCGAAAAGCGTAACTTTGACAGAAAGAATAGAAAAGAGGTTTATTATCATATTCAATATCATTTTAATAGATTGATAGAGTAGAACTTGTCATTCTTTTAACTGCCCTTATCTAAACGTCTGAGCTGCTTGATGTTATTATTATAATCGAGGTCGTTGCGTGTAGTTTTCCGTGCTTCGAGTTTGTGAGAAGGTTTCATGACTTGGTGAAAAGTATTACAGACTGCTTCTAGTGATCACTCACACCTTTACAAAGAGAAGCAAGTGCAAGTAACAGAAAACGTTTAATATTCACAGTAGTTTTCTTTCTTTCTTTCTTTTTTTTTTTTTTTTTCATTTTATTTTTTGATATCATACGAATTGACAATAGGCAGCTGTAGATTTAACCTCGCAAAGGAAGTGTTCAAAGAGTTAAAGAAAAGCTAAGGGCCTTTTTAACAGAAGAAAACGTCTCCAGTCCGGGCCACAACCAGATCTGGATATATAATTTCCTGCAATCTGATTGGCTAAGAGCTCAACCAAAACATTGACTTGACCGCGAAAGGACTAAGCTCGACAAAAAAGGCCGAACAGCGAAACTTCGAAGCAAATCACAGGTAACCCAGGCTCTGTGATAGTGCCACAGTACCGTATAGTATATTGAAGCGTGACCAAAATAACTTATTTAACGGCTCCAGGTTTCCTCGATCGTAAAGTAACAAGACGAAGTATCTTCTTGTTCCGTCATCCTTAGCGAATTACCATGATTGTTCAATTCCTTATTTTTCGATAGAAAGGGTGAGTACTAGAATACTAGTGCGTGTGATTTTTTGCTTCTTCAAAATACTGTCGGCATCGAAAATGTAGCCTGCCAGAGAATCCAGTTTTTTTTTGCTCCAGTTACTAGTTTCACCCGCCGAGAAGGCTGTAAATATCTTGTTTTTATCACGGTTGGTAAGAATAATTTGCGTCTGTCCCCCCCCTTTCACCCTTTCACTGAAAAGAAAGAAAGCATTTCATCGTCCACATATAGAGACCATCAAATCTACAATCCATCATTAATTTTCTACCATTGAGTACTTTTCGTTCTAAAACAGTAAGGTAGTGAGTCCTACAGGAGGACACTGCATGACAACCACAGGGATCAGCTTAATTCTTCAAAAATTCAAAATATTCAAGCAAAATATTTTAAAGTTTTT
>CALNXI010001538.1:10937-21068 GCA_942486025.1 Porites evermanni | reverse complement strand
GATGTCAGGGGCCGGTTTATCACCAAAGTTCAGTCTTAGCCACTGGTAAACAGTTGGTTTGTCACATGTGTTGCTCCTCCACAGAAACCTGTGGTACACCTGATCCTCATGATGTACCAGGATTTGGTTGAACATTTTACGAACGTCACCAGTGAACGCCACTTCGTCCCATCGCCATGATGCCAGTACATCCAGAAGACTATTGATGAAGTTAGGTCCTTTCTCAAGGTAATCGTTAAGGGACAATCCATCATGACCTTTTAAAGATGAATCAAAGACTAGTCGAACTTTTGTGGTTCTTTCTGGCGTAAACACTGCTTGCAATGGGAGGTACCATTCGGGTTCATCATGGGCAATTTGTTCAGGTGGAATCTTTGTGATAAAGTTCTGGTCTAACAACTTTTGCACTTCCTCTTTTACGACCTCGAAGCAACCCTTTTTCATAAACCCCCTTTCAGCGGAGAGCATCCTCTTCAGAGCGATGTCGTAGTTGCTTCGCTGTGGAGGCCCTCCTTCTTTCCAGGGCATCTTCACTTTTATTCTCCCGTCGACCAAAGTAGTTGAAGCTGCGAGGGACTTCACGAACTTAACTTGCTTTCACGTAACACGTTTTCAGTGCAAGTACAGATTTTGGTTGGTTTGACTCCAAGGAGGTCTTGGTGGAGAAGTTTCTTGATATCTTCCTCGACACTCACTGTCCCTACTTCTATTGACTGAATTTCAGATAGGGTGGAGCCGTTTGACTCGAACTGTCCCAGAACGTACCATCCAAAACAGTTTCTTTTCCCAATGGGCTCTCCAGGTTCTCCAGACACTGTGTGAATATCAATGAAGGCCTCTACGAAGTCTGTGCCAATAAGGAGATCTATGGCACCACCCGGGAGATGTATTTTATCGGAAACGTTCTTCAAATGGGTGTATTGTCCCACTGACTCTTTAGAAATTGTTTTGGCACTACTGCAAGGTCTAGTTACGGTGTACACTTGAAGGGTCTTCGTAATATCTTCGTCAGAGGGCGAGGCAACCGTGATATCGATTATCTCAGAAGGTTCGCTTTTCTTCTTTCCACCCGCTAAATTCATAGTGAGACGTGTTGCTGCTCCATTTAAGCCAAGTCGACCAGCTGCACTTTTGGAGAGTAGGCTAGTGTTAGACCCGGAGTCCAACATGGCGAGAACTTCGACAAAATCTCCATTTTTGTTCATGACTTTAACTTTTTGCACAGGGCAAAGTCCAGTAACAGGTTTCAACTTGCTTTTCTGGTACACAGCATTCCTTTGGATATTACCATTCGACGTAGGTGTGGGCCCTTGGAACTGACTTTGGAACGGTGGTGCTTTGGGATTCAAACTTGTGTTAGTTTCTCCAGTCTTTTCGTTATTTAGGCACCTGTGATGGTTTTTTCTGCATTTGTCGCACGTTGAGCCGTCTGGTTTCTTGCAATCGTTTGTGTGATGTGCTCTCAGACACTTGCGACATCGCTAATGTTGCTTTACAACCTCCCACCTTTGATTGACTGTTAGAATCTGAACTTACGACATGCAGCCAGGTGATGTTTGGTCTTACAGCCAAGAGGACATGTTTCATCGTCAGAATCCTCGCTATTAGCGGCGTTATTTTCTGTCTTTTTGGGACCTTTGTCTCGGCGAATTTCGTTTCTTTCCACTGTATTGGTGTTCGCTTTCCCTCGGGAACGAATACTCGCTTCTTGACGTAACCAGGTGATTAGATTGCTCACGGTTTCTTCTTTTCCTTCTCTTTTCATTTCTCTACCAAAATCTGAATTGTCACTTGTATCGAGTTTGGAAAGGAGCTGGGACATGAGGAACGGCGCTTCAACTGACTCCAGCACAGGACACCCAATATTATCTTCCATGTCACTTACATAACAGGCTATTGTCGAAGCGAAATGCGTTAGGGACTTAGAATCTCGTTTGACTGCTTTAAGATTATTAATCTCGGTGAGCAGTTCTTCCTTTAGTTTTCGTCTGTCTGCGAACTCTGTATCCAAAATGATCCACGCGCTGTCAATGGTTTTACAAGTTTTTACTTGGTCAGTCCAGAACGATCCTCTTGGCATTGCATTTCGAAAACGTTGCAATTGTTCATCTTCCATTAATTCGTACAAGAGTTTGACGGCATTGTCCAGTTTTCCCGCGAGAGTTTTCACGTCTACCTTCGGCGGCATTGTGAGCGGAATTTAAATGCGAAGCTTGGCGGTAGTTAGTAACTCGGCGTAATCTTCTGCAACAAATTTTGACTGATTCGCTCCTGTGATTGAAGGGCTACTTTATGTTGAAGATTTCACCACTAACTGATTTTTGCGTACATGACCGTACATGGAATCTATTTGCACTTGTACTTGTAGAAGAACAACAAGTAGTATAGTCAACTGAAAAATTAAATTAATATGACAAAGAAGGTTATTACACATGTCGATTTCGGTTGAAGCGACGGGCAAATATTATACTTACAATTTGTGTTCCATATGCGGCTAGTAAGCTTCGATGTGCGATCTGTGGTGACACTTTGAAACGTTGGATGCGGCTTCCACTTTCCACTGAAAAGGAATCCGGAATCCATTACCTGAAATCTGCTATTCACAGCCTAGAATTCAGAACCCAAGTGATTATAATTATAAGTATGTTGTACGTATTTTTTGTTCAGAATTGTCGGTGTCGCAGGTACTGTGAAGTTGTGTTTATTCAGCTGAAATTCTCTGATATTCACAATACACCAAGTCGTCTGAAGGATATAATTCTACACTACGCTCCTTGATTGATTGATTATTATTATTATTATTATTATTATTATTATTATTATTATTATTATTATTATTATTATTATTAACTCCAGATTCCTCTTGAATACCAACTGAAGAGAGTAAAGTTTCACCGTTTTGAAAGGATGTCTGATGAGACCAAAGACGCCTGGTTTGCATTGTTTCTTACCGAGTTTATAATGATGTTCATAATAAACGCCCTCACTCTCGTCGCATTTGCAAAAACTCACCAACTACGCAACGGCCCTACGTATCTGATAATGTACCTGACTATCGACTATCGCTGATTCGGGGCAAGGAGCCGTCGGAAAACCTGTGACTCTTTGGTTTTTTAGAACAGGAAAAGAACCGGGACACGGCTTTTTGAAGAAAAGAATTTAAAAGAATTTATATATATATATATATATATATATATATATATTTGTGACCCTCCACAGGATTTTAATGCTAAAGGTGAAAGCACGCGCACGACACACTTTCACTTTAAAACAAAAGAATTTATTTTAACACGCTTTAGCACGCTTGCAATCTTGCCTCATTAGCAATTTCTTTTGTTTCAGAGGACACGCTTGAGACAATTAAGCGTGAGCAAGTCGAACAAAAGAGCGTGTTAAAGTTTTCAAACCAAAGCTCCGTGCGAAAAAGCACAACACGCTTTCAGTGTGCGCAAAACCACGCAAGGCGTGTTATCTATAAGCTAAATAAATTTCCCCTACAAAAGGGAACCGTAAATGATTATGAACGGCACCCTTTTTTGGTAACTATAGAGAAAGAAAAAGTTCTACCTAAGCGATCGCAGCGATAGTATCTGATTGAAAAAACGTTGTCGCTTGAAAGGTATAAACAGTGAACGGTGGGACCTACTGGATTTATGGGTAGAAATTACAAGGGTTTCAGCATTAGCTTCCAATTGAAAGTCTTAGGAAGGTGAGAATTTCATCGGATTTTCGGTTCCGAAAATTTTAAGATTCCTTTCTCTACGAAAAATAGCTAGGGATAGATAAGCTTCGAAAATTGTATATGCATGGAACGGTCATCTAGAAATGTTTAGCCTTCCTCAACCTATAGAAAATTCTAGGCAGTTTTTGTTTCTCCGATTTAATTACCGTCGTTCGTCTCAGCATGGCTTAAAGAAATATATTAAACTAATTTATTCAACTTCATTTCTCTGTGCATTACTGCTAATAAATATTCCGGTACGTGACATAACTATAATTTTCAGGCGACATAACTTTAGTGCCTCGCATGCGATAGCAGGCCTCTTTGCGATTCCGGTCAACAGCCGACAGCCGGAGAAATTGGTTTTCACTGATCTCGCTTTAATTCCAGGCTAGACGACCATTAAGTGGTGATTTTCAAATGGCTATAGTTACGATCTTACGATCTTACATGTCTTACCCCAATTGCACGCTAAGCGTGCTATAATTCGCACACTTACCGTGACATATGGCACGCTACAAAAAAACAAAAGGTCTAGCGTGTTAAATTTATCAAAACAAAGGCAAGTGTGTCCGTCTTTGTTTTTTCAATTAAATATGCGCATATCCGTGATCTACGACACGCTAAGCGTGTCGTGCAAGCGTGTCGTGAGCGTGCTTTCACCTTTAGCATCAAATTCCTGTGGAAGGTCACATTTAATGATCAGTGACATTTTCTATGTAGCTTCACTGAGCAACCTCGCTTTAATTTCTTTAGAGCGATTGCATGCAACACTTTACCCATTTAGGCATTGCCTAGCTGGGGAAAGGACATACTGTAAGATTATCATTCTTGGTTGGTTTGGGGCTTTGACTTTGTCATCTGTGCTCAGCGTTATCCACATGAATGACGCAGTTGCAGGTCGGTACACCTGGGTAATTTACATTCCCCTTGTCCTTGTGGTTCTCTTAACATCTTATGTTATTATTATTTCGAAAGTGACGAGAAAAACTTCTGCCCAGCAGTTAAGGTCCGTTATTTCAGCCCGAAGAAAACTTTCAGTAACTTTATTCATAGTCAGCGCTGCCTCTACACTTACTCTTCTTCCCTGGGTAATAACCACTCTTATTTCAATATTAAGTTCAGGTTTTTCACGGATTCAATTCTCACCACCTGCACAAGGTAGAATAGGTAGCATAGTACTTGCATTTTACTACCTTAATCCGATATTGAATCCACTGATTTATGCCATTAGATGGCTAGAGTTCAGGCGAGCTGTAAAGGGCTTTTTCTGCAGAAATAACTCATCTCCAGCGCGGGCCCGACCTTCGGAAATTCGAGCAATGCAAACATGGACAGGAAATACAACCTTCGGTGATTGAATAATGCGATTGTATTTAATACTTTGAAAATAAAAGAGTTTTCTCACATTTCGAGGAAAGTCTTTATTTAACGACGAACTGGTTGCGTTAGACTCATGAAAATAGCATTGAGACATTATTCTTTGAAGACTGTAATGAGGACGGACATAGTCAAGGGTGGGTGCGTTTCCAAGTAAATGGCAAATCAGCGAGCTGTACCAGAGGTTTAAAGACCTTCAAACTAGGAAAACAAGTATTCGATATATTCACCATTTAAAATTTCTTGTCTCAAAACGAAAAATAAGTTAAGGGAAACAAAATGTACAACAGCAGGGCCAAAACGCTTCAAAACTGACGGTTAATTTCTTATCAAGGGTGTTTATGGGGGATGCCTACTCTGTCCCCTTTATCCTCTCGTTTTTCTTATACAGAACTTTGTAAGTTTTGTTTGTTGACTTGTTTAAGACTTATTGCCTTCAGGCAGCTGGCCATTTAAATGTTTTAAAACGGGTAAGCTACATTATATTGTTGATTAAGTCATTGATATATTTATCTACGCGCAAGCTGTTTTTTATTAAGCAATATTTTTTTTTTGTCAAAATTTAAAAATTAACTGGAGGATAAATTGAAACCACTCTATTTCTCCCCTATATTGTTATACATGTAGCTATAAACCATGCCCTCCAATAACCCTATCTACTTATGCAAATGAATAATAAAACAAGTCAAACAACTACTATCCGACAGAAGGCCCGTAACTACTAACAAAAGAAAGTACGGAGGCTTGTTACCACAGTAAATACCATTGTAATCGATCTGTAGGCATTTTCTATTGGCTTTTCCCAGTGGAACATGCTCTAGATCTCCAATTCACCCCTCAATGACTCATTTACCTTCCACTTTTTTTGAGTTTGCAAACTAATGCAAATGACTAACAAAACAAGTGAAACAACTGCCCTCCGGCACAAGGCCTGTGACTAATAAAAACGGAAAATCGGTCTATTACCAAATTTAACACTATTCTAATCGATCTGTAGGCGCAATTACCATCAACTTTTAATGGCCCCATCTAAACGCCATCTAATGTTTATCAACCGATTCAATCGAATGCGTCCGCTTTATGCCGGCAGAGTATTGCAAGACTGTTTGAAGTGTGATCATTCGCACCTTTCTGATCTGAAGTGGAGAAAAAGGTAGAAGAATGACTATTGGAAAGTTTAATTTACTCGCTTTCTCTCTTTTATCTCGTTCAAATGAAAATGCAGCTGTTATTTTTTTCGTCGCAAGAGAATTTTCTTAAAAGAAGAAGGCTGGCTATGGGCGCACATTTTAATTTCGCCTAAATGTGTTCGTTCAGGATTTCGGGAAAAAAATGCTTTAGGTAACTAAAACAAGGTAAAGGGAGAATCAAATCATGCGCATGCGTTGGTTCGTGTCTTGATAAGGGAATCCGTTTAACAGTTATTGTGCTCGGCCATGTCGGTAGAGAAAGTGAGGCTCATCTACATTACTATTAAAAATATCATATAGCTTACAAGGCACCGACATGAAAAAATTTATACTCCGGGATCGACGGTACGAACAACTGTTGCGTGTTCACACTGCCACTTAAAGGCTGGTTTGGAACCCTGTCCGCAATGCAACGAAATCAGCGTGTACTGCCTCAACTTTAATGAAACATGGCACTTAAGCTTCCTAGTAAATTTAAAATGTATAAAACAGTTTTGCACATTGTACAAAAAATGGCGTCATGTTGTAACAATTCCCTTTCTCTTTGAAATAATCGTTTTGAGAGTGTTTCAACTTGCTTGGATAACAATGTATTATTCTACCCTAAAAATTAAAGGTGATCTCGTCATCAAGCGTGTAACTTACGAATATGCTTAAATCTCCGCTCATTTCTCATGGACTCACTTAAATTGCAGTTTGTTAGTTTTTGTGACTTACAAAATTCGGTTACGCCTCGTTTTGTAAAAACAGTTTGCATAGAGTGTATGAATATCACTAAAAACGCCTCGGGTGCATGATTAGAAACGTGATTTGAAACCCAGCAAAACTCCCTTCTTTTCACTCAATATATTATATATTAGGTGTGTCAGGATGCATTAATATACCTCAAGTAATCTTATCAGGAAAAAGTGAGACTTTACGTCCCTAAAAGCCGTTTTTGAACCGTCCCCATAGGGTTTTTTTGTGACATAAAAATAACATAAAGAAAGCTACTATTGGTCGTTTCCACCTTCGCTGTACGTTGGTGATATATTCTTGATGCATCGATTGCTGGTTGAAGGTGCAATATCCTTGGCTGTTCTAGCATTTACTTAGTTCACCAATGGCTTTTACATAGATAAAACGTTCTTTTGATTAGGAGGGTATACTGGAGATTGATTGCCAAGAGTTTGAAAGACACGATGAATATTACCAGGCAAGTCAAGATCAAAGAATCATCATGGCTAATTTAAACAATCATTATAAATACAGAAAAAAAGTACCTCTAAATGTCGGAGTTGAAAAAAAAAGAAGTAGAAATCAGTAGTCTCTTAATAATGATAGAAAAAATATTTTCTAGACCCAAATCTCGCACTGAGAAAACATTTTTTAAAGGTTCTTGCAAATTTGATTTTATGAAAAAACTGTCCGTAATTAGCAACATTTCGTGCAAAAAACAATCCAACTTGTTATTGCACTTGTGGCTCGGCGCAGTTATTCAAGGTCAATACCTCCTACGTTTGAGAATAAACTCCGTTGCTATAAACAAAGATTTGGGAAAATTGCCGGGGGTGAGCACAGTTGTACTAGATGAAGATGAAAACTTGTTATGATAAGGAATTCAATGACATCGCAGTTGTCATAGCAACGGAATGATGTCATTACCTATTTTACGTGCAGCAGGGAGCTTTTTTTTTTTTGAACTTGAAAATGTCGTCAAGATGACATTCGTTCTTACCCGCGTTATTTTTTACTTGTTTCTGTATAACTAGACCTTTGCTTATATATTTTATTTCTGTACTTATTCTCTAATAATTCCTTATTATTATTTTTTCTTATTCCAGATCCTATTTAAACAGAAAGAAAAACAGTACTGAAATAATTGTTTAAAAGATATCTATTAAAGCGACAATGGACATCTGGCGTGCAGTGTGGCTTACTCAGTTTATCATTGTGTTTATAATCAACGCCTTCACTCTCTTCGTCTTTGTAAGGAACCGCCATCTACGCAGGCGCAACAAGTACTTGATAATGAACCTAACTGTGGCTGATTTACTGATAGCAGCCATTTCAGGACCTGAAAACATTCTGCTTCTTAAAGCAAGCAAAAGACCGAAAAGAGGCTTCGGGGTTTTACATGTATATTTAATAATCTCGGACATGTGTTGGATAGCTTCACTGGCTAACCTAGTTTTAATTTCTTTAGAGCGATTGCACGCAACACTTTACCCATTTAAGCATTGCTTAGTTAGGAAAGGTATTTACCATAAGATTATCATTTTTAGTTGGTTCGGAGCTTTGACTCTAGCATGTGGTCTACAAATCAGTCGCATGATTGATGTCCCCCTCGCAGATCGATACCCCTGGGTAATTTATATTTCTCTTACCCTTGCCGTACTAATAACATCTTATGTTATAATTATGTCAAAATTTATTAGAAAAGCTCATGTCCAGCAGTTAGGGCCAGTTATGTCAGCAGAAAGAAAACTTTCAGTAACTTTATTCATAGTTAGTGCTGCATCCACACTTACTCTTCTTCCCTGGGCAATAATTATGTGTATCTCGATAAGTTCAGACCGTTACTTATGGGTTGAGTTCACACCTATGAAGATAGCATCAACATTTTATCTCCTTAATTCTATATTGAATCCAGTGATCTACGCAATTAGATTGACGGAGTTCAGGAGAGCTTCGAAGGAGCTTTTCTGCAAAAACACTTCGTATACAGGAAGGCAGGACCAACCTATTGGATTGCAAGCAATGTAGACATGGAACTATATGCAGTTTCGTGGACTTTTATCAATTATGTGTTAACATTAAATGCATCCATCGACAATTAAGATCCCTCCAACGTAGACAGTAGCTTTGTTTAAAAATGAAGATTGTGTTCCACCGAAAGAAATTTGCATAAATAATTGATAATTCGCAGGTATTCATCGCTCACTTGTCAACAGTCAGTGATCTACCAATCAGATCATGATATAAAGAATTTCTAAAGGCTCTCTCTCCTTTTCTTCTCTTCCAGGCAACGCAAGGCTTGCTTCGCTGGCCAATTTTCTTTTTCGCCCCTCTCCACTTCTTCGCTGGCTATATAACCTACACAGAGAATGAAATACAAGACTTTGTCAACTCCAGTCAATCAGTAGGGGTGATTACGACCAACTTTTAATATTGAAAATTTAAAAAAAAACAATGACGACATCTGATCGAGGTAAAACAGCTGTTTCGAGAAAGGTTGTCGGGAGAACGCGTTTAAGTGCACGCGTCAACCCCTTATGGTATTGTGGGTAGTGTTTTTAAGTTCGTGGTTCTCAGCTTGTTTCAGTATTTTATTGAAAGCTTAGAAAATGGTGTATGTAAATACCTTTGCCAGACAGTGAAAAACAAGAAATTAGGTTCGAAATCCACAGTGTCAAGAAGTTATCTCATTTTGAAACTGTTATTAATTTGAAGCAATATACATCTGATGTTGTTAAGTGATAAGGAATCTTCTTCCCAGAGAGCGAGTTCAACTGCTTCAGCCTAAAGAAAACTTTCAGTAACTTTATTCAAAGCGCTGCTTCTACACTTACTCTTCAGTGGCAGATCCAGACCTTCAGATAAGGGGAAGGGGAGGGGGTGGGGAGCAAGGCGGCGGTCATCCAGACCCTGAGATAAGGGGGAAGGGAGTCCTTCAGGCCTCAGTTGTTTGGTCTAAAAATAAAGTGGGAAGCGGGCCCCCAGGCCCCTCCCCTGGATTCGCCACTGTTCTTTTTCCTTACTTTTGTGAGTTCACTTCACTCCGTTGGTATCATATCTCATTACAAGCGCAACAATAGACCGTTCCAAGGAATTTTTTTTTTTTTTTTTTTTTTTTTTTTT
>CALNXI010001537.1:99275-119829 GCA_942486025.1 Porites evermanni | reverse complement strand
AGAAATAATTTCCAAGGGGAAAGAAGCTACATCGTGATAATTTTAGAATTTGGAAATCAAGTTGATAGCAACCAACGCAGACTTACTGATAAAAAACAAGTTTATTGCCATTGAAAATAACCCTTTTCTACTTCAGACTAACAAGAGACGTAGAAGTAACCGCCATAAAATATCCATGTTTGAGACATTTCATTTTCCCTCCCTTGCTCCGCTACATTATTTTTCTCAGTGGGGACAATAGAACTATCGACCTATCCAAATAGTAAGTGGTTAATTGCTAGTACTATGTAAGTGATGTTCGAATACTAGGTGTTCAATGTTTTCATTAGGCAAGCTGGGAAACGTTACATTGTGGTTGTTATATTGCACTCATAGTCTTGTAAACGTATTCATGGGGTCAGTAATAAGGCTTAGCACTGAATGTAGATCCCAAATAGAATTTTGCGTTTACAATACTGTAAATTCTTATGGTCACGCAAATAAAGCTTGTAGTCGTTATTATTGTTTGCTGACCCTGTCGATCACCTACAATTGACCACTACAGAAAATGCCTTAACATACCATAATGCTCTTTGTTTGTCACCCCAAGACTAGTCTTGCATAAGCATTGCTTTCAGTTTCTCCATGGGCCATTTTTACTCCCTAGAGAAACTGAAGACAATGCTTTTACAAAACTAGTTTTGGGGTGACAAACAAAGAGCATTATGGTATGTCATGATATTTTCTGTAGTGGTCAATAACCGCTGAAAGGAATGTCGTAGTTTCTCAGCGCTGCGGACTAATCTTGTGCCCAGATTTCTTATTGACGAAGCCGAGGGCGAGCCTCGTCGACAAGAGATCTGGGTACGAGATGACGTATTACAAAAGATTGAAAAGACAATACCCAATAACAATACCCACGCCACAAAACAAAAGCGAACCCACAATGGTTTCCTTAACACCAAGATACACCAGAAATGTCCGTTATCCACAAACCCTTGATGATCCTTATTCGCCTTGTTGCCGACAGCGTTGCTTACATTTTCGACGACGACGACGGCGGCGTCGCCGACGACAATCAGCTAATACCGCGGCATCAGATACAAAATCGTCGCATTCCATCAATTCATCCTGAGTTTGATCCATTTTGGCCACCCCTGACCCCTCAGGCCCATCTTCGGCGAAATCTTCTTCACTTGGTACCCTTGACCCTTCAGGCTGACCCATAGTTTGCTGGATTGGGTTTGTATCTTGTTCTTCGTGTTGTTGCTCAACAGCTGGTTGCGTTGCCACCGCAGCCTCGCTTCGTCCAGTTGTTTGTCCAAAACGCGTTCGGGATAACGCTGTCTGATGAAATTCACACACAAGAAGAATTTGAATAAGTATAGAAACTTGCAATGTACGGTACATCTTCGTCCCTGTCTTGACCGTATCTTGAACCTCTTCCTGAAATGGAATTATTTATAAGTTATAGCTTGCTGCATCAGCTCAGAGAGAAAAAATGAAAGGCAAACGTAACAGAACTCTCTTGCTATAAAACAAAGCAGGGAAACAGATTGTTTTCGTTCTTATAACTGGCGGTAATACCTTAATTTTTCTTCCTTCCATTCAACAACCACAACAGTTATCGGTTACTACCGAGTTACTTCAATTTTTCCATTTACTTATAATGTCTGTGATATTTGAATGCTTTTATTTGTTCCTTTTCATTAAAATCATCTTTTGCAACATTCTTTTAGCTCAGTTTGTTTTGAACACTACGCGCCTTGATACGCTCTTGATACACTGGCGATGGGTACAGTAAGGGTGAAGTTTGCGGACACTACCCTGAAGCAGGAGAGCTAATAGGCTCCTTACTCAAACAGGAGCCTATGACTCAAATAATTAAAAACAAAAAAATTCCAATACAAAATAGCATTTGTGGCGATTTAATGGGTGTTGTTGGAACCAGTTTGCTCCAATAATTTAACAATAATATTAATGAATAAGGCTGAGTATCTTATGAAGAATTATGGAGATCGAGGACGGTGTTATCCGTCGAGGCCGTAGGCCCAGGCGGATAACACGCTCCGAGATCTCCTTAATAATAATTCAATAATTGTTTTATTATTCATTCAAAATAATTCCTACTTTAAAAACATGGCTAAAACATGCTAACCTCCATCGATCCATCGATGTTAAGTTCATCTTCGATAGTGCACGTTTAGGTTTGTCCTACTCCGCAAATATTCTTCAAATAGCAGATGTCGCCCTTCGAGTTGTCTTCTTGCTGTTCTTGCCATGTTTTTAGCTTTGTTTTCGCCTAGTTCTCGCTCTCGAAACGAGTGAAATGTCCGCCATTTTTCAAATTCACAATCAAAACAACTCAACCTCGTCCCCAGGTCTTCTCGGTTACCGGTGCATTAACCTGCAAGAACGCTGCATTTTTGACGCCATTTCCTCGTTAAAAAAAAAAATTCTTCCAAATTCGGTCATCAGTAACTGGTTATGGTGAATTAAACGAGTGCTTTTAGCCAATCAGAGTCGGGAAAATATTTTGAATGAATAATAATAACAATTAATGAATGAGGCTGAGTATCTTATGAAGAATTATTGAGATCGAGGAGGATGTTATCCGTCGAGGCCGTAGGCCGAGGCGGATGACATCCTCCGAGATCTCCATAATTCTTCAAATGATACGAAAGCCGAATTCAATAATTGTTTTATTATTCATTCAAAATAATTCCTAGTTTAAAAACATGGCTAAAACATGCTTACCTCCATCGATCCATCGATGTTAAGTTCATCTTCGATAGTGCACGTTTAGGGTTGTTCAGTTACGCAAATATTCTCCAAATAGCAGATGTCGCCCTTCGAGTTGTCTTCTTGCTGTTCTTGCCATGTTTTTACCTATTTTTCCGCCTAGTTCTTACTCTTGAAACGAGTGAAATGTCCGCCATTTTTCAAGTTCACAACCAAAACAACTTAACCTCGTCCCCAAGTCTTCTCGGTTAACGGTGCATTAACCTGCAAGAACGCTGCATTTTTGACGTCATTTCCTCGCCAAACACAAAATTCTTCCAAATTTGGTCACAGTAACTGATTATGGTGAGTTAAAAGTGTACTTTTAGCCAATCAGAATCGGGGAAATATTTTGAATGAATAATAACATCCATTAAATGGCCATAAATCGGATCAGAAACCACANGATCTCCATAATTCTTCAAATGATACGAAAGCCGAATTCAATAATTGTTTTATTATTCATTCAAAATAATTCCTAGTTTAAAAACATGGCTAAAACATGCTTACCTCCATCGATCCATCGATGTTAAGTTCATCTTCGATAGTGCACGTTTAGGGTTGTTCAGTTACGCAAATATTCTCCAAATAGCAGATGTCGCCCTTCGAGTTGTCTTCTTGCTGTTCTTGCCATGTTTTTACCTATTTTTCCGCTTAGTTCTTACTCTTGAAACGAGTGAAATGTCCGCCATTTTTCAAGTTCACAACCAAAACAACTTAACCTCGTCCCCAAGTCTTCTCGGTTAACGGTGCATTAACCTGCAAGAACGCTGCATTTTTGACGTCATTTCCTCGCCAAACACAAAATTCTTCCAAATTTGGTCACAGTAACTGATTATGGTGAGTTAAAAGTGTACTTTTAGCCAATCAGAATCGGGGAAATATTTTGAATGAATAATAACATCCATTAAATGGCCATAAATCGGATCAGAAACCACACAGGAAAGAAGAAACACACAACTTAAGCAAGGTTAACCGATCTTTATTTAAATACTTTTACATTCGTAGGCTACAGAATCAAAGGTTTTTTTCTCCCATACAAATCCTTATAATTTGAACGTTACTCAACAGTGCCGATGGTCATATTTCGAACTTGGACCACCTTGCGTGAACATAAAGGATTTTTATGGGAATTCAGGTAAAAGATTCATGTGAAACCACATGTATAATCATTAAACTCTCATGCTGAGCTTGGGTTGCCTGTGGTTTTAATTACAATTTAAGTCCGTCCCTCTTGCCAGTGAAAGGAATACGCGAGAATCCTTCTTGCAGAGAATCAAGGATTTGTCTTGTTCTGTTTGTTATTTTGCCCCGTGTCAATATCATGAGTTCATCATGTGACGGGAAGAAAGTTGTTAAGTGTTTTATTTCTTCCGGCTTGAGTCATAACTTATTACCGCTCTGGTAATAAGTTGCTCGGATTTTCTCCTAAGATTATACCTTGCTCGAGTGTCAAAGTGTTCCAGACATGCCGAAGAATGTTAAAGGTGTCACGGTCACTCAGTTGTCTCACAATTTAATGACAAATGAATGTCCGTACAGGACTCCGGCGGACAAGAAGAAAGTGAGAATGGTTCGTGTGAGCATCTCCTTTTTCACCGATTCTTCGAAAAAGAAAACTGACTCAGTTTACATGGAATGTTGCTGCGAACACCAGCATCGAGCAGAGGAATCTCTTCGTGCAAGCCACGATCTTGACTAGGATTATATAATGCCTAACACGACAAGACTTCAAGAACTCGACTTGCAAACACAACAACCCAGATTAATTTGTGAAGATTACGGACAGATCTACATTCAGAGACATGCTTAAACTTAAGACGAAACCTCCGAACTTGAAGTAGCCTTGTTTGCCCTAACACTGAGTTTATTAACTTTTCATTTCATAAAAGCGCATTTTTGCCGACCTAAAATAGCAACAGTAACAGAAGATTTCAGGTGAAATAGAGATTGTATTTAGTTTTCATTTAATTTTAAATAGTTTCTGTTTACATTTCTATATATTGTATTCTTTTGTTCTCAGTGGTTGCAGAAATCATATATAAGTGAGCTAGTTTAACTGTTTTATATATTTTTCGATTGCATCGTCGATTACATCGCGGATTTCAGAGCTGATTACATTGCCGATTACATGTATTTCGCCGTGTCCTGCCTGAATTATTGCCATTTGATCCGCAGAAAGAATCAGGTGTTTTCACATGACGTCACTAAAATTCAAACCACAAAACTATCGATCCTACCGAGATTTTACTTTCACGATGCATTAGAGCAACTGAAAACTAATTTTCATACAAATTTTCGCTTTAAAAGGGTTCTTGGTTTTGTGATAGAGTACGCTTGAATTTCTAACTAACGCTTTTGCGTGAAGCGGCATTTACATGACGGCCGAGAGAGCTCAGTGCCATGTAGGTTAAAAAAAATGATTTATTTCAGGGAATTTTGCTATCTAAACAGGTCACGTATAACAAAAAGTATTACTTTAATGTTTATGAGGTTCTCGAAGAATGAATTCCCTCTTTTATAGCAAAACTGGGAAACAGATGTTTCTGTTGGTTTCCGCTCGCCATGTTGGAAATTCCATGCTGGTGCTCATCCGGATGGGCCTATACAAATCTCTATAAGTTTGGGTAAAACATTTCTTCGGATATCTCGTATACGAAATATTCCTTTGATCTGAATCTTGGCGAGGGTCCTTGCATATTTACCTCCGTTCATTTCCAACATTCTGCACTTTATCTATTGAACAGTTTTGATTTCTATTTTGATCTTTTTTGAATGGCGTGACACTGGAAACCAGCCATAAACCTGTTGGAACCAGGTTTAGTCCTGTTTTATCTACTGCTGTACCAGTTAGTTGTTTGATCCCGGTTCTTAGCGAGTTGCCATTTGAGTCTAGTTTCCCCAGTTTTATCGAAAGTTAAGCACCGAGGTCCCATTGAGCTTTAAATTCTTCTCTGAGTGGAAAAACCTTCCGTCACATGATTGAATCCAGACACGATTGCGCCGCGGAATACATGTGCTGTTTGAGGTGATGAACAAACTCAAACTAAACTTGAGACCGGTTCAGGGAATGCAGAGAAAGGAAAAGAGGTGATTTTCACTTTCTTTCTCAGGTTATCCTTAAACCAATAAAGTGACATTGCGCTGTTTACAATTAAAGAGGAAAACTCTCTTGCACTTTGCTAGCTCTGACATCACTGATTTTCGCGTTCTTGCCAATATTCGTCGACAACAATTAAGTCTATGAACAGTCTATAGTGACATAACCATTACTTAGCGTGCTGGCGTTTGTGTCAAGCTTGTTGATCCACACACCGAAAGTCGAATGCCACAATTTCTTACAGCTTATACTTATCGTACTAACTCGAATTAAGTTATCTGAATGACAAATAAAATTCAAGTGGCAGATGTGTGCTTCGGGACTACCCTGTTTTCCGGCTGTTATTAACTTTTGATATTCTTGAGTTTACTAAGCTTACCAATTTCCCAAAAAGCCTTCAGTTAAGAAACCCCGCAATGCACTAATTTATTTTCTTACCTTTGTTGTCAGATCTCAGAGATATGAATAGAGAAAGACACCTTGAATGTTTTACTCCTTTCAATCAAAAATGACTGTATTCGCGGACGAGAGATTAGGTAATCTTCATTGATAGGATAGGCGTACCTAACACCATAAAATATTTATCCCCACAAAAAAAAACGGATTTCTCCTCACCAAGAACTAGACGAAAGGTTAGAAACTAAGTTTTTGCGTATAGCCAAGTAAAAAGCGTTTCGATTCTCAATAAACCCAAAATAGACCCGATTTGAATGATTCTATTGGTCGTTTCACTTCGTGTTAGCCTGCATGGCCACCCCAAAATTGGGCGAAGGAACCTGCAGTTTATAGGTATAGTAACACAACTAGTTTAGTCTCCTGCAGAGCCGTAACTGGTTCGCTGGGCAACGACCCAAATAAAACTTCGGAGTAGACTAACACTAAATCTTCTATTTCCCAGCCAGGAGAGTGAATCATCACGCACCTGCACTTAGTCTATTGAAAACTCCGCTCCTCTTTCAAAGTGCGCGTAGGTAGTACGACATGTAAAAACGAAACCGGAATATCGGGCACTGTTCGGACAGTGTTCTTTTCTTGTTAGATCAAAACACCGTCTATTAGGCGGTCTGCTACTGTATTTGATAACAAAGAGATTTAATTAGAAGGAAAATTTTAAAATATTCACGTTCACCGTCACCGCAAACGGCAAACGTCAGCCTCAAGTTGAAAATTTCTCAGAATAGGAAATAAGCAGACAAAAACAGTCCCGAACGATCCCATGGTTAAAACTGGCATAAAACTACTTATTTTTGTGTGGAAGCAATAAAGAGTAAATGGAAAATAAGGGGAAAACTTGGTCACGTGGTACAAATTCACGTCTGCCGTTTGGCGTAAACGTGAGTCTTACTATAGTCACGTTTACGGCAAACGGCCGCCGTGAATTTGAATTTTTCTTTCAGCCTCCGGCTTGGGAGACTGGGTAACCACTCCCTGTGTATTTGATGTTAAATATATTACCTTATCTTCTCTTATCTCAAAATAAAAGACAGCCCAAAACAATTCTTATAGATAACAATGGCGTAAAACCACTTACTTTTTTGTTAAAGTAATGAACGATAAACGACAAGGCAAAGGAAAGCCTTTGTCACGTGGTAAAAATTCACGTTTGCCATTTGCGGTAAACGTGACTCGAAATCTCTCTAATGATTGGTTTATGGGTTGCGAAAGTTCAAATTACGCTAAAATCAATCAAAGACGAGATGTCACCGGTGGATTTCCAAAGAAGAATCTGGGCCAATTTGGCTCTTAAGAGAGAGTTTCTTCTCCTTAGGGCCTCTTCCCATGAGCCCGGCCCGCTTACCGAGACCAATTTCACCTTGGGTTCATATGAGAAATTTCAGAAGCGTTTACGAGATGAGAATGCCGAAGACGAGTTGTGGCGCGAAATTCGAGAAACAAAGCAAACATGGCGAAACACAAAGTTATAACTTTCGCGCCTATTATCGCTTTGGCAACTCTGAAAGCTGTATCACTGTTATCAAATGGGATGCTTATGATGAAGAAAATACAGCGTCAAAGCAAGACAATGCAGAATTCATTCGAAGAACTCATCCCGGTAACAGGGCTGAACTGTTCAAATGGCCGCATTTCCAGCCCGCTTGCCAAGATCCCTGTTGGAAAAACCAAGATCTCGGCAACCGAGCCAGCCCGCCCTCTCATATGAACACATCCAAGATTTTACAAAGGATTTAGAGGTAAGGTGAGATCTCGGAAACCGGGCCAGCTTATGTGACGAGGCCCTTAGAACATTTTCAAAAAGGAAGGAGATGGGGTTTTTTGTGGACAGATTACTTACCCAGGGGAAGTTGCATCGTGACGATTCTCGAAAAATGTTAAGGTTATTTGTGAAAACCAAATTCAAAGAAACCAACACAGACATAAAACCAATTTATAACAAGTTTATTGCATTCAAAATAATGCTATCCTACATTTTTGGACCATCTAAGTAACCTGTATAAAGTATCAATGTTTGAGACGTCATTTTCCCTTGCTGATTGTCTTTTTAGAATCACGCGATGTCTACCTACCACTGCCCAACTCAGAAAAAAACGCATTACCACAGACAACGCCGGGTAGAAGACACAACGAAAGGACGCTATGCCATAATGAAGAACACCTCCATCCATAGTGAACTATCCTGCTTCGTGGGTTCAGAAAACGGAGGCGCACGAACAAGGATAACAAAAAAGAAAAATAGGGAGTCAGAGCGAGGGAACCCTAGGGGTATCTAAACGCGGAAGGATCGTTCCGGTATACCAGATCCTAGTATACCCTCTGATTGGTTGCTTTAACAATCGATTGTCCCCCTTTTCCGTTTGTTACGCCATGAAAGATATATTCGAGAACCCAAGCTGCCGTACATCGGTTATCTCAATTTTCGGTCTCCAGAATGTTTCTGACCTTTCCCAATATAGGAAGGCAGATGAAAAAAGAAGGCAAAACTTGTGTGACTAGCGTGACAATACTTATGTTTAAAAAATTCCGCCAAATAACACCTTCCTTGAAACAAATCTGTTTGCAAAAGCCCTGATGATGTTAGGTGAGGAACACGACAAAACACTCAAGTTTTGGCCGTGTCACGTTTGTCAAACAAGTTTTGCCGCTTTCGCACAAATCGAGAAATCCGTGTGTAAAGGGGCAGACATGTCTGGAAGCAGAACCAGCAGTAGACAACGCAAAAAATCATATTCATGTAAAAAAATCCGAATTTACAAACATTTTTAACCGGGCTCCGCCTGGCGCCGAGATAATTCTAAAAAATACATGTATTCTGTTTACTCCGCAACAATGTTCAATTTAAACAAATTTACAAAACTAACACACCTTTTCATAAAAACTGCAATTTGCACTTGAACAAACGCTACATATATTCCTGTTCGAAAATCGAGCTTCTTTTCCGAACAATCTAAACACTTAAAAGGTAGTGATATTAGTGATAGTAGTGATAATACTTGCTTCATGGGGAATTTTACATGGAAAGGATGATATTACCTCACTACATGTTCTTTGCATTAAACATGTATTGTAAAGTGCTCTATTGAACATTAATTATGGAATTTAATCTTATCCAAAAAGCAAAACAGAAAACAAACAAATAAGATGACTTCTACCATTTTTTATCACTTCCACAAGGCCCTAATCAAAAAATTACCTCTTGGTATATTTCTAACTTTGTAGCGTTTTACTAAAAATATTTTTTAAATTCCACTCTCGCGAGTCAAGCAAATTACAATGTAAATACAACAATGCAGCCTTACGGGGACGTTATGGCTCATTTGTTGAAATTCAGGTCATGTCAGTTTACAAAATAGATGTGGTTACACAAGCCTTTTACCTTCAACTGAGGTTTTCATAAATTTAACGTGCGATGTAACCACGGAAACGTTCGAAGCAACCACGAAATGCGAGCCTTCAAGATGTTTACCTCACAGCTTCTGTCCCCCACCACAAAACCACAGAACAGCCAACCAGGCGAGGGGCTGTGAGATTTCCCGGGAAAAAGACGCACTGCACGCATTGTAAAGCGCGGGAAACAAACGCACATCGAATGTACCTCGAGAGAAATACCGCTTGTGTAACCATGACTATTTCGACTGAAAATCACTGCGCAACTATTGTTCATTCAATTGCAGCTATTAATGCTTTCCATAACTATATACTCTCAGCTATCTTTGTTATTCCATTGCGTCTTGTGCTGTGCACGGCCAAATCCTTCGTCGTAATTTCCCTTCATTTTGAACAGCTGTTTAAAGTGAGGTTTGCAATAAAGTTTTCCTTGCAGAGCAGCATAATTTCCAAGTCTGTAACAAAGAAAATCAAAAATTACCCCATTAAACTTTTAACGAATGTAGCAAAAGAGGCTGATGTCCCCTCCCCTCCTCATAGGCCACTTTTGCGCCATGCGGAGGCTGAAGAGAGATGAAAGGAGAGCTTGCGGGAGATGTCACCGAGAGCAAAAGTAGAAGAGAGGGTCTCGTATTTCCTATCATCTTATGGTGCGTTCGACTGAGCTTATTCTAGAATAAGAAATGCATAGAATTAACTCTAACAATCACTTGTTTAGGTTTTCTTGGCGGGTAAAATTCAGAAATATGGTGGGAAATGCTACATCCCAACGTTCCAAAAATTTGAAGAGATTTGAGACAAGTTTATACGTATTCTCTTATTCTGGAATACGATCAATCATTCGAACGCGACCTTACTATCCATTGCGCATAAAGTGCGCCTATTTTAATAGTAAATTAATTCTACTGGACAAGATGGGGAGTAAGTTAGCAAATCACATGGCAAAATTCGTGATAATATGCTAGCAGCGTAATTCCTTTCAGTGTTTACTCGTGGAGAACCTTGTAAAGGAGAGAGGGAGGACTGATAACTCAAGACATGTAGGTTAACTAAAACACTACTAAAATATAATGAATAAACAAATTCCAAAAAAAAAAAAATAACAGTTAACATCGTAATAATAAAAATACTAAGATCGTTCAACAAAAGAAAGCATCAAGTCTTGCTTAAACTCTTGATAACACAGAACATTAAGGCATGCAAATAAAAGCTAGCACACATAACAATGAATACACATACAAACAAACAACCAGAGAAAACAGCCAACAATTCCTGACGATACCAGTGATTTCCCTTGGAAATGACGTCTGAGTAAGACGCGTCACAACCCAGATCTGGGTAGTGCCTATGATTGGTTGAAGTACATTTCCCACGCGCGACGACCAATCAGAAAGCACTTCCCAGGTCTGGGTAGTGACGCATCATTAGTATGGAACTCGTTTCTCAGACGTCTGTGCTCGTTTCTCAGACGTCATTTCGCGGGGAAACTAGTGGTGGCGTCGCAAAAAGTCGACTGTTTCCTAAACTCATTAATCTATCAAAGGCTGCATAGGCAAATTCCAGATCATTCATGATTCCCACATTCTTCGTACAACAGATTGAGACAACATCGTCAAGTTACTGAGATCCTCCTATATTGTCCCTATATTGCTCCTATATTGTTTGTTCCTGCCTGTCTCACCTTTAGTCAAAGCGTTGGAAGTTTGACACTCTAGCTTCTAAACAAAAGTAACATGTTAGTTTCAGAACCAAACATGTTGATGTCTTGTGATCGGCGAACATGAGATGACACCAAAATGATGAGCTGAACAGTGAGGTGTTGATCAAGCAGGAACAAACACGAACGACACAATGCTATTATTTCTCTCTCTTTTTTTTTCCTTTTTTAACGCAACTGAGTAATCTGACTTAAGTTTCGTTCCTTAATCTTTTTCTGTCAACTCTTCTTTTACCAGTATATTTTTTTAAAAAAACATTATATGTTTTTATCACATTCGTAATACTACATGTAATTTGCAAAATTTCAAATTCACAGGTGCATTGAATGTTTCTTAAACACTTAATCTGACAATTATTATTTATTACCCAGAAGAATGATTATTATTAATATTTAGAAGATTTTTGGGCCTGAAATCAGATCGTAAAAGGTTGATATTGCCTGTTATAGATGCATATAAGTTATTGACACCGGTTCCTTGAAAGGTCGTCAGTGCTTCTGTGCATGCAAGCTGTTTACGTCATAACTTGATGAAATTATATTTTCTGTTCCACGCCCCTATGTATATTTCCTATGTAATCAACTGTTACCTCTGTATGATTTCCACGTAAATAAAACTTGACTGTATAAACATGAAATTTACATTGCTTCAAAGATTAGGTCAGCTGGTTTAGTAAATCAAAGGTTAAGCAACAAAAGAAGAAAATCTCACTTAGATTTTTAAAAGAAACATTATAGTGATTTCTAGATAGACTGGATATGCAGAAACTTCTCAAAAAATTATAAGAGTATTACAATGATTCTAGAGGGTTTATTTTACTGGTCCCAGAGTTTAAGTATGGGTTATTAAAAGACCACGACACCTATTTATTTACATGGGTGTCAACAACAGTGAAAGAAAAACCTGAACTTCTGCTATGGAAACCATGTGCAAATTATGAAAAAACAGAATGCAGGAGGTGAAAAACTGAACAAACGAAGCAACAACTAAGCACTATGTGATTGAGTAAAAGATCAAACTACATGACTGAACATTTGTATGTACATGTTTAGTCACTCTTTCATTAACTTTTCCATTTCTGTATACCCTTCAAGCCCCTGATATCCACACACAAATTCTTGAGACTGATCTCCATATATTACTTGAGAGAATGTTTGAAAAAAGGTCAAAGTACTTTCCCTTTGGTGATCAATTTATTATTTCTCATACACTTTTCTATTGATGATGTAGTGATATTGTTAGGAGAAATTGTTATTGTTGGTTGCTTTTTGGACTCGAAGGGTTGACAGCTGTACCAACTTAGCACGTGCCCATCAAACCATACTAAACGTACTTTGTACTTAAACTGTAACAACCAGTAACATCTAATTACAGAATCATGGGTTATGGGTTCAAATAAGAACAGTGCAAAGGGGTTTTAATTTTACCTCTCTCAAACATGCCAAGGGATCTCCCTAATCCCGTTCTTACTATAAGGTAAAGCCTGTGTCAAGTTCACCCCACATTAAATGGATAATAGCCCTTAATGACCCTTCCCCTATTTTCCATAAAAAAAAAATGATCTGACATCTCTCTGAAGGGGATGCCAGAGAAGGTCCTGTGGCAGTCCACTCAAAACAGGTTTCAGTGACTGTACTCGTACAGTACTGCTCAAAACTAACTTACCACCCCCTTACTAGGCACGAATCGTGTTGTATACTACAAGATTATTGTCGTGTGCTACATGATTCCTGTAGTAGCATTGGACGAGAATCTCGCTATAATTCTCCTGGCCCTCTTAGAGGGATTTGACTCTAGTTTACATGTACATACACTGTACATGTGGAGTTTATTTACAGACGAAATTTTCAATCATCTGAGCAGCTGGAATATGAGTTTTTATACCTTTTTTATGTAACATCCACGAACTCAACAGCAGCTTTTCATGATAAAGTACAATAAGAAATACCTACGTGTAAATTACAAGATCATTGCCAACACTACAATAAATCTTCTGAAGCAAAGCAATAACTAAGATACCTAAATCACTCTCATGAAAGATGCACTGTTTTGAAAGATACATGTAGTTTGTAACAAAAGGGTTGTGGCATCAGCTACCTCGAGACTAAGTTGGTATATGTAAGCATACATGTCTGCATGGTGTAGCAGATGCATTAGACTATGAGCAGTCTCCCTTTTTTGTTGGTCAGTCAAGCGAAATATGCAAGCCAAGAAAATGACCACGCGCATGATTGGCGCCTCGTTTCTCGAGTGTCCCAGCTTCGCCGCTTGACCCTCAGGTGTGCGTGCACTCCCCTCACTAAATCTGAAGAAAAAGAGACTGCTTGCAGTCTACAGATGCATAGGCAATAAGAAATTTGTTTGTACATACATGTCTATGGTTAATCATAAGCTTAACCTTTGTTAGAAAAAAATAACAATTATAGAAAATCTGACAAACCTCAAAGTAGACTTGCACTCCGCGCACTTAAAGCAGGTCTTGTGGAACACCTTCTTGTCAGCAGAAAGTCTCTCCATTGGATAAACAGTCTTGCTACAAGAATCGCATTTCTCTTGCTGTGGAGCTCCCCAGCGGCGAACTCTCTGTTTACATGATGTCAACATAACCATTAATAAAACTAAAATATTACGGCTGTTACAGTTTTAACAAAAAAGTACTACTTTGGAACAATGTAATGTGATATATCTAACAGGTGAGAGGCCCACTACCTGGTTATAAATTTTCCTTAGTTTGGATCTCTAGCAACTGCAGTGTAACAAGCTCCTGCCTTATGAAAAAACAGTGGTCTAAGGTCAACTTTTTTCAAAAACAACTTTAGGTTACCAAAACGTATTGCCTCTAGACATCAAAATATTGGTCAACAGCAAAAAAAGCAATGACTTTGCGCAATATTACAGTCCTGTAGATGAAAGGTTTAAAGAATTTTTGGGATGCATATGACATCTCCAGGAGGAAAATGGCAGGTAAATTACATTTTACGCAAAACTAATTGTTAACCACAAGACAATTAACAATAACAATATGTATTGAAACTGCTTGGAAATCTTGTGGCAACCTCAAAATGTTTTCTTGACTCTTCAATCACTTTGCAAAGAAACAAGAGTTGGTTTTCCCTCAAGCAGGCCCAGTAAAAAGGTGCAATAAAAAGAAGAAATAATACAGCATTTCAGGGTAAAATGTGTGATAAGAAAGGTCCATCTTGGTCTTTTACGTAATCTGATTGGCTGCCATCTTGGACTAAGACCTATTCAACGGCCGCTCAATCATCATGAACAATCAAAGGTTTCAAATGCCTAGTATAAGGCTTGATGAGTAGTAAATAACCCCAAAATAGCATTAACCTTGCAAAAATATTTTTAGTCAAAGGTTAGAAATCATTGTTAACTTTACTTGAATTAGGCGACTTTCCTCAAATTCTGCTCAATTTTCTCAAAATTTTCTGCCTTTTCCCTGACCATGAAAAAAATTGCTTTTCTGTGACTTTACCCTGAATGGGAAACCGTGCATTCACCTAATTAGGTGAATGCACGGTAGAGTCACCAGGGCTGCCATGTCACTGCTAAAGCAGTGAAGAGAGTTGTAGCTAACCACAAACACACCAGAAATAATTCTACAATAACAAACTCCAAGAATTACATACCCTACATGTATTTAACCTTTTAAGCCCAAAGATCCACATACAAATTCTCCAGACTGATGTCCATACATTTCTTTTAAGAATAGTTGGGAGAATTCAGTTTAAGATCAAAGCATTCGCCGCCTTGGTTATCAATTTAATAATTCTCATAACTTTTACTCTTGATGATCTACTGACATTATTACGAGAAAATTGATGTTGGTCACTCTTGGAACCTCAAGGGTTAACCTTGATAACAAAATACCATATAGCAAATTAATGATAAAAATTAAGCTATAAAAAAATTGCCCTTGCTTAAAGACATGTTTTAGGCAAATAAGGCAAACTATAATTTCCTCATTGATGAGATTTCCGATTCAAAGCAAAGATCACCAAGGGAGCAATGAACCCACTCCTACCTCATTGTCACCACCAGATTCTCTATCACTCACTGACTCCTTCAGAATATTAACTCGGCATTAGTACGTTTAAGAAGCTTAATTTAGGATCAGCTTTAATTAGTAATTAGCTCATTAAGATAAATAGAGATATTAATACATTACTGCATGTCTAGCAATCTGCTCACAAGGGAGAGTTAGGCGAGAGTTAGTTGTGACAGTTGACTGTTGGCAAGACTGGGTCATTAGAAAACTTGCACTCACTCACTTACAATGTAGTTCAGAGCACGTGCTGCCAAGCTATTTTGACATTTACAGTACAACGTCAAGAGCATTAAAATAAAGCATAACTAAAAGACCTTCAGCATGTTAGCATAAATTATGCATGAAGCATTATTAGCACATATTGGTGCATTATGCAAGTAGTATTAGATGCATTAATTACCCAAAATTAACATCAGTCTGAAATGCAATCCAACCATGGGAACATTTCACACTAAAAATTTCTTGCTTCACAAGCGAGTTCTTTGAATATCAATGCAACTGTAATAAAAATGATGACTTACAGGGGAGGAGGTGGGTGTATTTGACATGTCCTTCTCCTTCCCACCGAGCGTGTTTAGGGTATCTTTCGTATTCCGAGGACGGTGAGCATTGCTGTCTCCATGGTTACTACCTTTTGATTTGACACTATCTGTTTCATCCAGTTTTCCTTCTTGTGAGGATTTTCTAACCTGAAGAGAAACAATAAAGATGGTTTTGCTGGAAAAAAGGAAGAATATTAGAAAACTTAGCCCACCTTCAGCTTGCAGTGTACAATCTCCATGAAGAAACGCTCACTGACCCTTTCTTTGTTATGTCAAAGTAGCAGGTTAATAAGCCTCTGGATTGCATTCACACTTCACCATCTTCACGTTGCCTATAATTCACCTCCTCTAACCCCAAAATTTTGTATCACCATTGCTTCCAATATTACAATCATCCCAAGAGAAGCTGAAGACAATTCTCATGCAACATTTTGGAGGGTACATGTGGTATATTATGAGCAATGTGACAATGATGAATAATTTATTTCTACATAGACTTTTTTAACATGGAATTTTGAGTCACCCAGGACACGATGACCAACCAAATTCACTTCATACTTAGCTCGGTCATGTATCGTTTCTGGACGGTCAAATTTCTAAGATAAAAAACTCTTAAAACAAGGGCCCATGAACCAAAACAGGCATTATATATTTCCAAAGAGGGCTTCTGATATTTCACAGGGTCCCAGAGCTGAGAAATTCAGGTAAATCCACGAACTCCCACAAAATTTGCTACAAATCTTATCAGAAACCCTGAAAAAAGTTGTTGCTTAACTAATAAAAGTATAATATTATTTTGTGACCAGAAATGCGTAAACCCCAATGTCTGTTTCTACGGTTCTAGTTGCATTTCACCCAGGATTTCAGATCAAAGTTCCACATTTTTGCTCTGTCAAGTCTTGTTTCTGACTGGTCAAAGTATTGGGAAAAAATTTACTAATCCTTGTGAAATTTTTTATTTGTATTCTTATGAAAAAGGAAAAAAATCCACGATTTAAGGTGAGTATCTGGCTGTTTGTCAAAGAATAAGGGTGTGCATGACTGGTGAACATAACAGGTGAGCAAAGTTTTAGGCCAGGCATTGTCCATTGACCAGCTGTTATTTTAATCCCTGACAGCAGAGACAAAACATACCTGTGTGTGGTTTTCAATGCTTTCCTCGTCTGATGGTTTGTTATTTCTCTGATTATCATTCTGATCTTCAGTCTGCCTTGACCTTCTTACATGCGAAGTGCTGTTTATGTTCTCATCACTCCCTTTCTCCTCAAACCTTGACTTAACAGTTGCTGTGTAGTTTGACTTCTCCTCAGTAGGAGTCTTCCTTGTTCCAGACGACCGATCCTCTTCTGAAGTAGATCCTTGCTTTATCAAAACGTCCTTCCCAGATTCTTCTTTACTACTGCTTCTTCGTCTTTCAGCTCGTTCCCTTCTCTCCTGTCTTTTTGCTGCTAGTGTATCTTCCTCTTTCTTGTCATCAGTAGCAATTACTTCCTTCTTCTTCTCATCAACAGAGTTTGCAGCTCTTGCAGCCCTACGTACTGCTCTTCTCTCATTAATTGCTGACTGCACCTCTTCAAGCTTGCTATCACTGGATGTTTTTTGTCCTTCATCCGTGGCTAGCTTATCTTCTGTTTTACTGCCACGTCGTGCCCTTCTCTCAGCTCTCTTGGCAGCTAATGATGATCGACTGCAAGAAGTTCCATCAGCTGAATCTTCATTTGTTTCACTGGCTTTACCCTCTGACATTGAACTTGCACTTTGTTTTCTTCTTTCCCGTCTTGCTGCCCTCCTTGCTGCCAAATCATCGTTCTTTTCCTCATCTTTAGGACTCTCTTTTTGTTCCTCTCTACCTTTATTCTCAAACCGTGCCTTCACAGCTGCAGTGTAAGTTGACTTTTGCAGTTCATCCTCCTGTAATGGTTTCTGTGTTGAGGAATCACTTTTTGGCTCTGCAAAAAGAAACAATAAAGTATGAATTCTTTTGTATTTTGCACATGCTAACGAGGTCAGTTAGGCTAATTATGATACATATAAAAGAATATAAATTATTAGTAGGCCGCCATTATGAAAGAGGTCTATAAATTTACAATAAACGTTAACAATTATAGCAAAAAACAATTACAGATTTTAAGGTCACTCTAAAAGGAACACTTCTGTGTAAGATGTATATATTAGCATCAGTTAAATCCACTGAAACTTTTTTTTTTTTAATCCACTGAAACTTGCTATTCTTCAACTTTCTTGACAATCTTTTGATGCATTAATTTTAATTTTAATGCGTTGAATTTAATGAAGCTCAAGATAATAACACAGTTTTTTGTGTTATCTTGCTTTGCTTATTCAAAATGTTATAAAATGCCAATCCTCAATAATGTCCTGTCTAGGGTACAATTTTTCACAAACATAATAACAGTAATAACAGTAACTTGCCACTATAAGTATAATATACTTATACTGGCAAGTTACTGCAGCTGCAGTTTGGATGCAAGTTCAAACTTTCTGTCTTGCTGTTTGATGTGCACATCAGAGAGCATCTCCAAGCATTTTAATTAGGAGAAGTTTTCAATGTACATAGTATCAATACATGTACATGTAGAGTAACAGTCTTAGATCAGAAAACCTAACCACCATAACAGGTGACAATAGTCTATGTGGTACAAGTACAGTGTACATGTATGTTCAATGACACTTTACAGCATTTACATGTACATGTAAGCAGTATTATCTCACCTTCACTACTCACAGCTTTCTCTGTAGCTTCCTTTTGTTTCTGTCTTAGAGCTCTTCTTGCACGATAATCCATAGGAATCTCCTTATCACCAGCAGTGCTTGCCTCACTAACAGCTGCCTCAGACTTTTCCTCTCTGACAGCTGTCTCAGTTTTTTCTTCTGGCATGACAACATCACTTACTGGTTCACTATACTGCACCATCTCAGTTGCTGCAACTGTAATTTCACTTTCAGTACCCAGTTCATTTTTGGTTTCTTCTTCCACATCTTCCTCTGATTCTGTCCCATGTTTATCACCATTCATTTCATGTTCATCATCACCTTTGTTCTCTGTTGTTACAGACTCTTTTTCCATTTCCTCCCCCTTTTCACTTTCTTCTTTTTCTTCAAAGGCATGCTCTTCACTGGCCTCATGTTTCTCTTCCTCGTCTTCATTTGTTTTTGTTTCCTCATCATCTCTTGACTTTGATGATGACTTCTTCCTCTTTTTCTTCTTTCCGTGTTCGTCTCCATGCTTCTCTTTCTTACTTTTCTTCCGTCTATGACCATCCTCTTTGTCCCCTGATTCAAACTTAGACCTTCTTGATTTTGCCACTCCAAGTGCTGACACTTCAATGTCATCACCTCGCTCCTTTACAAATTGTTCATTTTGCTTGGCTTCAAATGATGAAACAACATATGATAGCGAACCCTTATCAGGAACTGCTTCTTCTAATCTGGACTTATCACTTGTTTGGACCTCCAAATCCCTGGCCGCCTTTTCCTCGAAAGAGAGCTTGTGTGATTTTGCTCTTCCAGTAATAGCCTCTTCCTCCTCAGAGAGCAATTTTTTTTCAGATGTTTTCGTCTTGGCTGCCTCAGCCACCTTTTCATCAAAGTATTCCTTGTGAGACATCGCTCTTCCTGAAAGATCATCAAGCTGATCACCTTTTGGCTGAGCTGTCTTGACTCTTGATGCTTCTTCTGCAAACTGTTCAAACATCTGTTTATGTGACTTTGCTCTTCCACTTAAGTCAGCTTTTTCTTCCTCTGCAGGTGCAAAACGTCCCCTCTGCTTTCCATTGTCATCTGATCCAAATTTCTCAAAGATTGCCCGTCGAGAAGAAGCCTTCCCACTAAATACATCTTCTTCAAGATGTACCTTTCTAGCAGTCTTCACTTGAGATTCTTCCTCAATCTTTTGCTGGAAAATGTTGCGATGCGCTTTTGCTCTGCCTGAAATATCAACATCTTCAAGAATTTTTCGTTGCATTCTTGGTGATGTCCCTTCACCTTCCGTGGCTATTTTCTCAAATAATTCCTTTTTGCTGCGAGCCTTTCCTGAGATGTCCACCTCTCCATCTTGCTCACCAAAGATCTTCCTTGGCAGGGAAGGAGAAACCTGAGCACTCAGTTTAGCTTGTTGTTCAAAGAGCTGCTTGTGCGACTTAGCTCGGCCAGACAAATCAATTTCTTCATCTTCTACTTTTATCTTTGGTGTTGAAGTTCTTTCTTGCGAGGCAGCAGCTTTCTCAAAGGTATTGCGTCGATTAGTTGTCCCTGAAAACAAGTCCTTTTCTTGCTCTATGAGTTTGGCTCTGGCTGTACGAGTTTCACTGGCTTCTTGAGCTTTCCTCTCAAAAAGGGATTTACTTGAAGCTGCATATCCATGTTCTGGACGTTCCCCAGCTGAAATTTTCCCAACACCCTTCACCCTAGAGGTACAAAACAACCAATAATGTAGTTAGTGTCAAAAATAGAAAATAAATTTATAAAGGCTGTGTAGCTTCAAGCATTTTTTTTTTTTTGGGGGGGGGGGGTG